>OZ021724.1:85060773-85245773 GCA_963978545.1 Linyphia triangularis | reverse complement strand
TGATGAAAATATAAAGATAATAGGAGGGAAATAATGTAACAGAGAAAATCCTTTTATGTACGCAAATATTACAGCTAAATAATTTTTGCAATGTTCAATGGACAATTCCCACATTTTTTAAAACAAGTGAAATTAGTTTATATTTATAAAGAATTTCTTTCTGATTTTAACTATTCAAACAAAAGTTCTTTAAAAAAATTAGTTATTTAAATATTAAGAAAAGAATCGCAGTTTGATCAAAACGTTCTACTATAGCTGTGACGTCAAAACATCCTTCTGTTTCTATGGTTATCGTGAGGTTTCTGCCAAATAGTTTGCGTTTGTTTGATAGACGATTGCCATATTCCATACCAATTGACGCAATTTGAGAGAAACTTGCAAAACTGATTTCCTCTGCTCTGTTTCAAGCCAAGTTGTTTCAGATGAAGTGACGTCACATTCTCTTCGAGCCGATTGTGTCGTTTTTCCCGCCAATCTAACAAGCTAATTTAAGTTGCAAATTAAAAAATAGAAAAAACGCAGTGACCAGAAATATTTGTGTTTAAGGTCTTTTCGAAACATTTAGAATTGAATAAAAAAAAAATTAAAAAATGTGTGAACTGCCCATTCCAAAGAATGACTTAAGTGTGCCAGTATCACAACCTTATCATGTTTATAATGTTGAATACTAAAAAATTTCTTCGTCATATATGCGCAAAACTTTTTTACTGCACATGCTCAGTACTTCTTTAAGGTTTTGTCACATGTATGTGACAAAATGGTAACGAGTACTGAATGCGTAAATAAGAGGTACTTGGGCATACGCAAGTACCCCTATTAACATGTACGCAAAACACATCATCCTGGCTCTGAATTTTTCTTACCTGAGGTTGGAAGAATAAAATGTTTAGAAACATCTATATCACAAAACAAGTGATTTCCTCAGAACTTAAACTTTATTTGAGTCAAGTAAAGAACGACACCCATATCAATAATGCGTTAAGCACAAGTTAAAAACTAGGATATTCTTCTGATATCGATTATACCATTTCACCTCAATTTTCATCGTATCTTCTCCTGGAAGCTTCGAAGTCGAATGAATAAAGAGTTTTAAATATGTGGAAGTTAAAAGGCTTTTAAGAACTTTTGGGCTGCCTCCACTTTAAAGATAATTTTTACGTATTCTGCGTCGAAACCTTTCAATTTTGAAATGGTGTTTAGATAGCAGCCTAATCGAAAATATTAGAATGAAGTTCGAGCAATCTCAGATGTTCAATTTGGAGTTTGTTTTGATATTTTATTCTTCTTACTCAATGTCAGTCTGGAATGCAGAAAGAATTTTATCTCACTGGAGTTAAGTTTACACCCACGGCAGTTAAATTCTTTGGAGTTAGATGAATGGATTCATGTTTTATAAGATCTCTAATGATTTTTGATTTATTTAAATTCAATGCAAATAAATCCCGTATTTACATCTAATTGAACACTTTCTTCATACCGGAAAGATGACATTTCTTTTTTTCATGTTGCGATGGTCCTTTGTAGGTTCTTTTACTAATAGAATATTTTTATTCTCTAAACAACTTTATGACTACAATGTGTATATGGCTCGGCTTTTTGTTTACTTGTTAACTTTTGTAAACTTGATACTTGATACTTTAAAATAAGTTTTTGGTATACCATATTAAAAATTGCAAATTATTTATAGTTTATCATTTAGCTATAATAAAACGCTTTAAAGGATTTCTATGATATAGGACAATTCCCGCATTTTTTAAATACGAGTGAAATTAGTATATATTTATGAACATTTTCTTTCTAATTCCAAATGTTTAAACAAAAGTTCTTTAAAAAATTAGTTATTTAAATATTAAGAAAAGAAAATGCTCGAAACCGATCCAAAACCAGTTCAATAAAAACATTCAACAAAATCCGTAACGTCAAGAGAATTTATCGTTTCTATGATAATCGTGAGGTTTCTACCAAATAGTTGGCGTTGAAATAGTTGGCTTTGGTAGATCATTGCCATATCCCTTACAGGTTGGAGCGATTTGTGAGAAACTTGCAAATCTGGTTTCTGCTGCATTTCAAGTCAAGATGTTTGAGATCTCTTTACGTCACGTTCAACGCCAACGAAATGGGTCGTTTTCTCGCCAACCTCTAACAAGTTAATTTTGATCGCAAATTTAAAAAAAAGAAAAAGCGCATTGAGCAGAAATTTTTATGTTTATTGCCTTTTTGAACATTTAGAATTGAATTAAAAAAAAAAAAAAATGCGGGAATTGTCCATTTATTTTAAGCATCTCAAATATAGACATGTTATTAATACTATGGTGTATTTCAGCCGACGTTACTTGGGATCACTTAAATACTTAAATTCACTCGATTTAAATTGTTGTTTTACTTTTAAAACTGTTTCAATTCATTTTTTAAATTTAAAATATATAGCTTTATTTTGCAAATATATTATGACGCAGTTGCGTGTGTTTGAAAGTATAGTTTACAGCTCTTGCTATTTTTTGATAATTGACGTCGTGTATTGAAGTCCTGAAAAACCTATTAATGTTTGTCATTTTTTGTTTTAAAATATAATTTGTAATAGTGTGCATCAAAATTAGGTTACTTAATTCGATGTCTGTTTAGTTTGTTTAAGTTGTTTTTAGGAAATTTAAACATCCATAAAAAGGTACTCTAGGCTTAAGAAGATGCGTAGCTTTTCCAAAAATTAATGCTGCTTCAGTATTTTTGCTAACTGTTACTTTTGGACAGTTTACAAACAGTTCCGAAAGTAGATGATACCAAATGAATTGCCGTCATAATGGACCCCTTACGATGCTCTGTAATACGTGTCCTTGTTTACCAATAGACGCTAATTAATTTTGGGAAGAGTAGCTATTATATTGTACTATGATGATTGCTGACCCTTCTATGGATTCAAGTCAATAAACAAGCATGCATTACTCAGGCTACTGTTAGGTATCGGTGATATTTTAGTTAGGAATTCATTGTTTCACTCAAAATGAGTATTTAAATATTTTAAATAAGAAAACGTATTTTTAAAAAACTGTTAGTATTTAAACAAATATTTCAATTAAAAAAAACGTAATTTTTCATCTAATCCAAGTATTTAAAAAAGTATCCCCTAAAAAAATCCCTCTTTGTTTTAAACAATTTTAAAGCGACTTTGAACGTATATTTTAATAGTATAGAAAACATAATTTAATAGCAACCACAATAGTACAATTACCATTGTACTATTTTGGTATTCCTAACATAACCCTGATGTTACATAATGTCTGATCTGATATAAATCTAATATGATGTTTCTAATGCTACGAATTGACCTATGACCTAATAAAATAAAGGTGCCAAAATATATTGATCCAAATAGACAGTACCAACATATATAGATTAAATTAAGCAATCGTGTTTGGTTAGTCTATTTTTATTATACTTTGTTTTTAATATTCGGCAACCGATTAGCTTTTACTATAAATAGTAAAATAACTCAAATCGAAGGTGATAAGTGAACCATTTCAACCCGACTACCAATAAATTATTTTCCTTCTCAACAAATTTGTATTAAAACGAACATCATTCTTTTTCTGCATATAATTAATATTTTAATAAAGACAATTATTGTAGTAGAGACATGCACTTCTAATGACACTCAACCTTTTACTTGATAAAAAAATAAAAAAAGCAGCGACCACAGGTTCGTATTTAAATTCAGATATCAAAAGAAAATATCTATGTTAAAGATATGGTAATTCTGACACAGGATCCAGGGATACGAATCTACCAAACTGCAATCCCATCAATTTATTTGCTCCGATATCCTTAGTTTTATAACCAAGAACCAAACTCTATATCCTTTACGAAGATGGATACAACTCCTTATGAATAATTTGAATTGATGGCGACCATAGCAAACAATTATGACACATTTTTTCCCCCTTTTCACTGCATAATAGAAATTCTGCTTAACAAATAGACGACTGAAAAAATTCGGCATTACTTTAAAACACTTTTGTACCATTTTAAACTTATCCGATCATTTCTAACACGTATTTATAAATTATATAATTAGTTATCTGAATGTTTACATTGTAAGATTTCGGGTATTCAGCTAGTGATACTTATATGTACATTCAAAGGAGAACAACCACTGTTAACAGATCAGGAAGTTATAGAAAAATACGTAATTTATTTTTTACTGTTCTAAAAGAATTTATTCATAGTCACGTCATGTCGTCAAAACTAATACGGTTCCTGATCGGCTAAAAATACGAACTTATTTTTAAATCTGAATTGTGATTGTTCAAAAGGTTTGGCATTCGAAAAACTCATTTCCGAAATTCTTTTCAATAATATGCATTTGTTCGATTAAAATTAACTTTAAAAATACATATATAACGTTGTATCGTCTTAAAAAATCTTAAATGATAGTTTTCCAACCACGTATAAAGTTTATTTGCACTTACTATTTACTTTAACAATTCCTGTTTAACAGTACATATTCAGAACTAACGGTGAGTTAGTACATTATTAAGACCGGTAGTTTTCAGAGTCATGTTAAAATTTGAAATACAATTTAATCAAAACTTTTCAGAATTTATAGTCTCTACAAAATCCAGATTTATCAAGACTATTGATTGATGGAAGGTTGAATATTTTTATGCAATATGCGCTGATTGTTATATAACCATCCATCAAACATGTAAAATATATCCTAAGGAATACTTTTAAACTATTATAGCACATTTAAATCACGATTCGTAATATTGCCTACAATGAGATTACTTTTAGCCTCTAGTACATAGTGTAGCATATATGCAACACAACTTTAACATGAACGCTAGCTGAAACTTAGAGACAAAATTATACACTAGAAGGTTAATTAGCAAAACTAACATAAATTTATTAAATTAAATAATCCAAATTTTAGTTCAAACAGGGATCATTCTGAAAACTAATATCTTGAGGTGACATTTTTGGTAAAACTTGTACAAATTTCAAGTATTCTAAATAAAATGAATCTTTATTTTTTTTTCTTTTGTTATTTTACCAAAATTCTATTTATCAGATATATTATTTTACCCCTTTTTTATACGTAGATGCTAACAATAGGAAATTATTATTAGAAGTTGATTATAAAACGTTATTCTTTTCAATGTTGCACACTAACACTTTTTACTTTCAATATTCACATACAATGAAAGTATTGAATTCAGTAAAAAAAAAAAAAAAAAATGTTTTTTTTTTCTTCTTTATTTTTGCATTTCTAACGTTTTGGAACATACCGAGTTCATAAAAGTGGTCTACAAAAAATTTGTGTCTGTGCTCAACATTACTCCTGAACTGTTGAGCTACGATATTCAACTTTTGCATACAGGTTAGGGGTGGCCATGGGACCTGTCGTTAAGGTCATTAAGGTTTTCGTCAAAATTGCGCGTGTGGATAAGGTAGCTGCCAATGAAAAAATTAAGTTTTTCAAGGTGCTAAGGATACCCACCTCCGATATTCCCGTGGAAATGCGATAAAGGTGTAAAAAGTAGAAGAACGAATGTCTTTAAAACATAGTTCTTCCCTTGATCACCGCTCATTAACGGCTTTTTCTCCTCTGTTTCACTTGCAAGAAAGGATAACGTAAGAATTATCAAAAAGTATTTCGAAAAATTTGTCATTTTGGATTTTTTTTTTTTTTTTTTTTTTTGTCGACCAATGCAAGAATTATCGTCAAAAATATACCTAGACTGGCTATTTCTTTTTAAAGAATGAAAATAGGAAAACGGAAAATAACAGCATTTCTACATCAAATTTAAATGCATTGACCAGTAATGTAATTGAACCAGTGTAATTGAAAGTTTTACGATGCTCTTCACCCCTAATTTTTTTTATTGCACTGTTAACCATTTATCCGATGCATTAATTAGTTTTTGAGACATAGTCCATGTTAAGAAATTATTGAATAATCAATTAGATATCCTTTTATCCATTGCTACAAAAGATATGGTTAAACTGAATAGGAAATTCAACTAATGACCTAAAATAAAACACAAATATGATTTATACATTCTTTTCAGAAAATAGTATCAGTTTTAATGATGTTATAAAAATCGTTGTATTCTATGTATCACAAAGAAAATTTTAACAAAAGTACTTTGTTAAATTTAAAGGTCAAATGTAAAACGCAAGAACAAAAGTAAATGAAAATAACATTGTATAGCAGTTTCGAGACATAATGCAAAAATCTAAATTGAAAGAACAAACATAGTATATAACAACTTTCTCCCCCTTGTAACAAGTTTTCATTTTTATACAGCTCGTTAAAATATGAACATATCATAAAGTTTAAGATCAGTCCAATTATATAGGAATAAACACATTTAAAAATAAAAAAAAATCCTTTACTTGGAAAATGGTTTTGCCAAAGTAAGAACTTTTAAATGGAAGTTTGTATATACCCCGTCAAACTCCATTTTGTAAAAGCGTGTTCTTCAATTTGTTTTTATTCATTTAAAAATCCATAGTCTCACATTCCATTTGATAAAAATTTCTTTGCCCTTCAACACAAACTTATCGATTAGAAATACCTGCTCCATACTTAATCATATTGATTAAATGACATAACATGGTAAACAATACCTTAAAATTCCATTTTGCATCTTGAGTGGTATCGCAAAAACAAATAATTTAAAGATGACAGAAAACAGCAAAAGATACCATTATGAAATATGTCAGACAAATATTAGTGTTATCAGCATTAGAAGTTAGCTAAACTGCATCATTAGTTTGCATAATATTCTGAGACATATTGACACATTAAGGTTTAAATAAATCAGTATTTGCTTTGTATAATGTTACTAAGTGGTATTAATCTCTATCTAAATATGTCACTGTGACTCGTTACAAATAAATTGTATTTTTAAAGTTATGATTTTAGATAGTTTAATGACCTGATGTAGGTGTTTGTCTTGTTTTGATATGTCATGTTGTTGCGTTATGTTTTTATAATTAATTTGTTTATTAATGAGCGAGTTCTGATAAGTGTTAATATGATGAAGGTGGGAAAGTGCCAACAGGTTTTGATATAATTTTTGATAAGATATTTTTTACTAACAACGTCAAACATCATCATAATTAGTGCTACCTTGTGAGTTAAAAATTGTTAAGCTTAATTTAATCATAACATGAATTATTGATCGACATTATTAAATTATAGTTTTTACTTCATCATAAGTAAGATCTTTTTAAATATCTTAATTATAAAAATCTCTCCTGCCAAGAAATTTGTATGGTTTTGTTTGAAATTCTTATTTAAGTGCCACTATTTTTAGAATAAGTAGTTTTTTTATTCTATAGTTATGAGTAAATGAATACCCAATTAGCTCGATTGAAGAAATATTTATAATCCAATCATAGTCAAGATATTTTTTGTTGCCAAAATTATTTTCGAATCTGAATAAACTATTAAAAAAAAAATGCACGAGAATGAATGAAACATCATAAATTAATTTTTACTTTTAATTATCTTTTATGCAAAATAGGATAAAGAAATATTGCACAAGGTATTTTTTTTTCCCAATTTTTATATGTTTTAGAACATTGGGTTCAAAAAAGTAGTCTAGGGAAAATGTCTGTTCGTCCGTCTGTGTGTCTGTGGCCAGCATAAATTCCGAGCGGATTGACCTAATATTCAACTTTTACATACGTGTTAATGCTGAAAATGGAAGATGCCATTAGGGTTTTGGCCAAAATTACGCATGCGTATAAGGTATCTGCCAGTGAAAAATTTATGTTTTTCAACAATTGCTAAAAATGGCTCTAACAATTGCAATAAAAATTGCTTTGGTAATGCCTTTTAAGGTGTTCTAAACATCTCCATTGCCGAAATTCCTTTAGAAATTCGATAAAAGCACACTAAGTTGAAAAACAAATTTTTTAACAGAGTTCTCTTTCATTGACCATGGGCACTGCCCATTAACGACTGTTTTAACTGTGTTACACTTACCCGAAAGGCAAATGTAATAATTATTGTACATAATATTGCGAATTTCAGAATTGGGATGAATTTTTTACCAATAAAAAATTATCTCCAAACAGGCCATATTTTTAGAATAATGAAAATATGAAAACGGAAACGGTAAATTACACCAATCAAAGTCAAATTTAAATGCAGTGATCAGTATTATAGTGTAATTGAAAATTTTGTGATGCTTCACACCCTTCGTTTTATATAATTTTAAGGTTGCATACAAAAAAAATTATTAATTGGAAAATTCGGAGGAGTTGTAAAAGTTGGTATGATAAGGCTATGCTTAGCAAAATTACAAAATGAATATTGCGTAATTACAAGGATCAAAAGAAAAACATTTACTATTTTTATTTTTTTTCCTTTTTGTAAGTCACTGAGATGTAAAGAATTAACTATGCCTAAACACTGTCGTGAATCGAAATACGAAAAGCTGAGAACCTTCAAATATTTTTTTTTTTAATATTTTGAATGTACTATTTCTTTTTCTAAAACTCCGAAATGTTTCTATATATTTGGTTAAGCCAAATAATTAAACATTTAATATGAATGCTAATATGATATCCAGTAAACCTTTACAAAAACATGTATACTATCTTCTAAAAAACGTATAATACCTTAAAAAATTTTAGTATTTATAATAGTTGATATTAAAAAGTGTTACTTGTTTTAGTTTTATCATTAACTCAAAACTTCTTTGGATAGTAAGATTTGCTAAAATTAAATACGAAATAATACAAAGTGATCACAAGTAAATTGGCACTCTTTATGGCATTATGGAAGCAATAGATATTAACAGATATTCCTGAAACTTTGAATATGTTCTACTAAGACTATGAGAAAAATAATTCTAAATAAAAAAAATTTGAATATAGTTCACGTTTTTTCAAATTGCACAGCAAACTACGAACACAACAATTATAAGACAGATAGTCACAATTTTATTGGATCATTTTCTATTTTGGATAAGTGTTTCATTCACAACTTACCCGATGAAGTTCAGACTGTGTATCATTAACCTCTACATAAACCTCTGAAGAAATGTATTTCCTATCAGATGACGACAATTTTATCTTTTGTCTTCCTATATAAAGGTATAAATTTCTTTTGACCAAAATAATAAATCTTGCAAATTTTATGAAGATATGTTCGTCACAAAAGGCTCGCGAGGCGGCTCTAAAAAGTTACATTTTGATTATGCCCCCCCCCCCCCCCCACGTATGCTTATTATGGTATTTAAGGATATTAAGATAATTGTAAAATTAGGTAAAATGTCTTACAATTTCAGATTTAAATGAAGATTAACAGTAAGAAAACGCATTATTTTACCTCATTGTATGTTGCGTCATCGAGGAAAAGTATTAGAAACTATGAGAGTGAAAAAATATGGAACTATTTGACAAATTGCGACATCTCATTTGCATAAGAGTCATAAATCCTAGACTTTACATTTCATTACTATCTTCTTTCTACTAATTGTATATTTCAGATCATATTTACCTTGATCAATTCAATTCATTATATATTTTTCATTATATAACTATATTCAGAGAATAATGAGAGAAATGCGATTTTTTGAGGAATTTACAAAAAGATTTCCTTACATATCATTCAATCATTTATACTGATAGATGCCACATAAAATCAGGAATTGTATATGATAGACTAAGGTTACAGTTATTATTATATATGATAGGCTAGCTATTGTGGTTTTGGGGCATTTTCTTTTCTTAAGGAGACTTAGTACCCCTTGTTTTTCACAAAAAATAATAAAAATATCAATTTTTTATATTTGGTGTGTTTATAATCTTTGAAACCATCTCCTTGTTCTGGAAAGTTTTTGAGCTGATCCGATTTCTGTAATTGCAGAAAAACTATATTTTTATGTTTCTTTGATGTTTCGAACAAACTTTTCTCAGTTCGTGATTATTGAAATTCCCCTCACCCAAAATGCTAAAACTTCAACAAATACGAATGAAACGACTTGACCTTTTTTATGTGCCGTTTTTAATATCAATTTGACAAACATAGACATGAATTTTTGAATAATTTTTTTTTTTTTTTTTTTTTTTACAAATTTAAATGTTGAAAAATGCACGTTTTTTACGCTTTTTTTTCCCTACATTAATTAATGTTTTTATCGAAAACTATTTTACTTATACTATATCTGATGTCTAAAAAAGTTAGAGTATATTACTAGAATTTTTTTTTTGTCTACAAAATCAGAATAAAATATAGAAAAATGAAAAAGAAGATAGATTTTGAAATTTGAGGATTTTTTAAAAAATATTTTAAAATTTTGAAAATTTAGAGCATTATATGAACTTTTTTTAAATAAAATTTAATTTTTACTTAGTAATACTTCCAATTATGAAAAAATTATAATTTTAAAGGCTTAAATAATAATAATAACAATAATAAAAGAAAAAATAAATGAAAAACAGTTTGAAGGGTACCAAGCCCGCTTAATTTTTAAATAACTAATTTTTTTAAAGAACTTTTGTTTGAATATTTGGAATCAGAAAGAAATTCTTTATAAACGTTAATTAATTTCACTCGTTTTTAAAAAAATGCGGGAATTGATTATAATTAATTGATTTGAAAATTATAGTGCGGTAGATAACCAAATAAAAAGAAACCTCATTATTTGGTCAAATTTGTACATATTTGACAATCGGGTTCAGTTCAACTCATTTAAAGTCGATTTTCAAACAGTTACGAACATTTTTTCCTTGCAAACCAATATATATTCATATTCTACTAGCATTTATCAAATCAGAATAATGTTCAATGGAGTACCCAAAGTTACCGTCGTCACTCAATCGAATAGGCAATTAGAGAAATGAATTGACGTGAATTATTATAAGAAAAAAAATGATACATTACCATTGCGTCGATGTGTGGGAAATATTAAACTTAAATATAATTTTACAAAAGACTTTAAAAATGGTCGTTGGCCTTTGAAAAATGACAATGGGTTTCAAATGCTATAAAGAACAAAACGTAATAAGTAATAGTCCGAGAGGCGACTGCATGTTTAGGTACCTCATCGAACATCATTCTGAATTTTTTATAGAATGCGGAGAAAAGTTAGTAGATTAGGAATCCATTGGTCTGCCGTGGCAAAAATGGTCGAAACTGGTCAAAAATCGACTTTGAATGAATTGAACTAAATCCGATTGCCAAATATGCCATAACTTGCCAAATAATGAGCATTTTTTTTTTGTAACCCTTCGTTCTTTAATTTTCAATTAAGAAGGATGCAGACGATTCAGATACCTGTCAACGGTTTTCTTGCATCTTTTAAAAATGAGCCAAGTTGGCAATACTAATGACGTAACTGATATCGCCAATTTGGCTTACTTTTAGAATATGCTAGTTTTCCGACCCAGAGATCAGATCCCTTCTTCATTGAAAATCAAAGTGCGATGGTTAACCAGACGATAAAGTGGGCTCATTTTTTGGCAAGTTATGACATATTTGGCAATCGGATTAAGTTCAACTCATTCAAAGTAGATTTTTGACCAGATTCGGCCATTTTCGCAGCGGCTGACCAGTGGATTCGTCATCTACCTATTTTTCTCCGCATTTTATAAAAAATTTAAAATGATGTTCGATGGCGTACCTAAACATGCAGTCGCCTCTCAGTCTATAGATCTACCCTTGACGAAGTTCTGTTGGTAGTGGGAGCGTCTCTTATGACCTAGTGACGATATACATATCAGGGACTAGGTAGAAATTATAAGTGAACTATTTATATTCCTTCTTTGTATTCCCCCCCCCCCCTTTTTTTTTTTGTCTCATCCTAAAATCGAAAGGTAAAGTAGTACTTCTATTTATTTACTAAAAAAAAATACTAAACTTAACCAAAACTTTATTAAAAGTTCACAAAAAGTTGTAAAGAAATTTCTTTCAGAATTTATCAGGTGATATATTGGATGAGGTCGAGGCATAGCACTGTGCAACCACTAGGTACAATGTGTTTCATCCTAAAATGATGGCTAGAAAACTCTTTTTAAGGTGTGTACAAAAATTACCTCCAACGTCATAGTGTGTGAAATTTTTAGCTCAATAGTGAATAATTTTGACCCTTGTATCAGAGAATCTATGTGGTATTTTCTTCTAATTTTTAAATTCAGCAAACTAAACCTAAAAGTTGCAACTTTTTTCTCAAATTTTCTTCTATTCTCCCTGTTTTACGATAAACTTTTTTTTTTATAGGAAATTGCATTTATCACTTTGCCGTATTCCACATCTAAAGCTCTTTTAAATTTGATCACAAAAATCCTGATCCAATCATATAGCAACATTCATACCCTTTCTCATTTTCCTTCATCTTTATATGTAATAAAACATTAAATAGTGTGTTATTTTGTAATGTCACACATGTAGCTTTCCAGAATCTCCTGATACATTTCTAACGTTCATATTCTTTACTCATTAAAACGAGCGTTCTGTGCATTCTATTCAAAGCCACCGTTTGCATATGGAGACTTTTCTACTAAAATTATATTATTCTACAGCTTTGTAATTGACTTTATTCGTGTATCTCATATAGTTTTTAAGATAGGCCAATTAATTTCTTACTCAAGCTAAGTAGGGATGTTAACAGTCTCATCGGATAGTATATGGTCACTTACCTAGACATAACTTTCATCACAGCTGTATATTAAATGGTGTGACTAAGGTGATGGAAAGGTACTTTTGTTGATATCCTATATAGTGATAGGTTTTCTTATATAATAAAATGTTTCTTTTCTAATTATTTTTATCATATATTAAATAGCATTGACGTTCTTCTCTTTAACTCTTTAAAAACATGTCAAAGAAAATGTATAAAGTTTGTCGGTCAGGCATGTTGAAAGGAACTTTTAGAATTTTATCTATGAGGTGAATGCTCATTTACCAAAACAATTCGATCAGATTTGCGGTGCCATACATTTGTATAGATTAAACAATATTTTAAGAGTCATGAAAAATTTCGAAATATTGCAATTTTTCAGAATAACTACTAATGAGGTTGAAATATCCATTGCAAAATAATCAGTTTCTCCTAATCTAATGAGTTCGCATTTAACACAATAAATCTTTCAGTTACTTTAAGTTTACTTTCTATAAATATATTGTTTACTAGAAACAGTCAATGGAATTAAATAAAAAATTCGCTAAATATCTCTCTCTTTTGAATTTGAAAATCAATAGTATTTGACTCCAGTGGAAAACCAATCAGGTTTCATTTCCGTGTTATTCTTCAAATCAAAGTTACTGCGTAAACCCTTTGAGATTTATTGCAAGTATATATTTGTGGAATCTAATATTATTCTGTCCTTTATTGTGCTTGAACAATGAACATATTTCTTAATGTCAGTATTTTAAAAATACCCTTTATATGTATAATCAAATTTAAACGCTTCCCTTTCAAAATAAGGAAGCCCTATTGATATTATTGATATTGAAGCGTTGTATTAATTTCTGTGTCACAACGTAAGAACATCTTGAAGGTCAATTTTGTTATTTGTTGATTTGAAATTGTAAAGTTAGGATTCAATTGAAAGGTATTTGAAATTGATTCAGTTAAACAATATTAAATATGAAATTTAACAGCCATTTGCATAAAGACACTTCAAAGTAAGTGTGTATTAAATTTCTATACGTCGTAATTTCTCCTTGTTTGCAAAGGTAATTTGTAAAATACATATAATACTTCAAAATGTGTTCTTTTTGTGTCCTGTGGATATAACAGAGATTTCATCTATATATATACACACAAATTTCTAAAATACGCTATTCGACAATCACATCTAAAGTACATAAAAAGTATTAGAATTTTTTTTCTCGATTTAGCTATTATAAAAATTCATCAATAAAACTTCCCAAATTAAAACAATATGTCACTAGAAAAGATTTCTTATTGAAGTATAAACAAGTTAAACACTTATTTTTTTTAAAAAGTTAGATATTTAAAAAAAAAAAAGTTTGCCAACAATTCATTCCCTTGAATTTCTATCAGGTAGTTTCCACAGTTTTTTCAAAATACTTTCAGGTAAATAAAGATCATTTTGTATATAAATTTAAACAATCTATGGCCAAATACAAGGACCTATCTTTCTTTCAAAAGCACTAAGTTTCAGAGAGACAAAGCCAACAGACAATTACGTTTCTCAAGTACTATTTGATCAGGCATCCTTTGTTTAGCCTTGGAACGACAAAACAGACCATTTGGTTCAACAACGGATAATAGACACAAGAAATATAGCCAGTATCTTTAGAAGTTTAGTTAGGGATGCTTTTTCCATAGTCTCGCCTCGCTAATGAAACACTTAATTGATTTTCTACTCGGAATTAAAACATTAAAAGAGCCTTTTAGGCCATCTAATAGAAAAGGTTCTTCATTGGAGTGATTTACACTAATGAAAACTTTGTCGCTGCAAGAAATAAAAACGGTCTACCAACCGGATTATTTCATTTGGTACGTATTTTCTGAAACATACGAATCTAGTTTCGAAGTAAGATTCAATTTATAATAAGAGTTCTCGGCAGTTTCTTCTTGAGTTTGAATGCTCTTAAAGTACGTCTGTGGTTTAATATAGATTTTAAAAACTATTGAATAATGTTTCATAAATATTTAGTTTAAAGTGTCGTTGCATTTTATCCGTTGTAAGTCTTTTAGATACTCCACATTACTGACAACCCACAAGATTGCACCATCTTCAGAGAAAATAGTAGACTTCTTGCAAAAAGATCATGAAACAAGTCATGCACTCACTGCATGAATTTAAATGTCTTTATTTTGCATTACATGTTAATTGGGATCTGGTGATTTATATAACTTCCTTAACGTTTTAACCATGATATAATACCAAGAAATGTCCATTAAAGAATTTTTAAAGCTATGCAAATTTTGCACAGAAGAAATCCACAATCTATAAGTTTGCCACCGAAAGCACCAAAACTACTATACTACATGTTACTTACAACAAGTTCCGAAGAGTTTAAATAGTTAATACATTACAAGTAAAATTCTTCCTATATGGCATTGAATAAACAACATACAATGGGTTACTACTGTGGGAATATTTAATTATGTTGTTTTATTACAAATATCCTTTTTCAAAACTTTTTATACTATACAAAAAGTTTAAAGTAACGTGAACATATTTAAAAAATAATAATAATAATAAAATTTTTATATAAAAAAGTCAGTACACTTTCAAGTGTGCTTCTTTTGTTACTCGAGTTATATCTAGTCGATAATCGAGCTCTCACCATATTCTCTATACATAGTAATATGTCCTTCGTCTCTTATTCCGGCACGAATGTCTTGAAAATCATGGATAACTCTTCTGTAAACGCAGTCGTGAACGTATACTCAGAAAAACAAATCTAGTGGAGTTTTGGTACCAAGACAAAATATATTTAAGTCTAGGTGAAATATGTACCAGACCATTGGACCATCGCATCTTATATATCAATCAGGGTTGACTTCCAAAGGTTTTAAAGACTATCACCAGCTCTTTTTTAACACTTGCAAACTTAAAAGAAAGGTTTTGAACCCTGCACAATCTTATATTGGGACTTCCCTTGCATTTACTGATTTTCAACATAAAATCTCAATTTGCACTTTCTTATGTGATGACCTCATTTTTCTATTTATTTGCTTGAAATTTATAAAATTGACCGATAACTCCTTAAGAGTTCAGTACTTAAAATAATAATCTTGATTTTAATCTCTATTCAAAACCATGAACGTTTGATTCTGATACCCTGTTCATTATAATTTAAGTTTTAGAAGTTGAACTCTGTTTTACTTTTATAATAAGAGGCTATGAGTTAATCAGCTTAATGGAATGTAAACGTTCGAATTAAAAACATTTCCATAGAAATTCCCCAGAAATGGTAAATAATTAAAGAATGGTATCCTATGAAAAATGGCTTCTAGGAATATGATGATTTTTATTAAAGTTTTTTCAACGTTAGTTCAATATATTTTGGTAATTATCTCTGGTTTTTCAAGAGAAAATTTCAACTAAGAATTGATTTAAGCCATTAAAATAATTGAAGTATTTTTACTTTCAATTTCCCATATGTATACACAGGGTAATTAAAGTATAGCATTAGATAAAAAAAAATCGTGTTTTTTTTTTTTTTTTTTCCCTACCTTTTGGAACATCCTGATTTCAAAAAGGTGATTCAGATTAAATTTATGTCTGTGGTCAGCATAGTTCCCGAACAAATTGACCTATGATGTTCAAATTTGGTATGCGGGTTGCTGGTAGCCATGGAACCTACTATTAAGGTTTTCGTCAAACTCGCGCATGCCATTGAAAAAATCATGTTTTTAAATGATTGCTAAAAAGCGGATCTAACGATTTTGATCAAAATCGCTGCGGTAATGCATCTTAAGGTATTCTAAACATCCCCACCTCCAAAATTCCCGTAAAAATGCTTTAATGGCGTAAAAAGTTGAAAAACGAATGCCTTCAACACAGAGTTCTCTTTGCTTGAGCATACCTCACTAACAATCGTTTTTTATTTCTCCTCTCAGTATCACTTATAATAAAGGGTAATATAAGAATTATCAAAAAGTATATCGCCAAAATCCCCTCTTTGTTTTTCATTTTTGACTCATTCAAGGATTATCGGAAAAAAATATCGTCAAACTGGCCTTTTTTTTTTTTTTAGATGATTAAAATATAGTAGCGGTAAATGACTCAAATCCACGTGAGTATTATATTGTAATTGAAAGTGATGCGTTGTTCCATACCCCCAGGGTTTTTTTTTTTTTTTTGTTTTTTTTTTTTTTTTTACCAAAAATACTTTTTCGTTAAATAGCTGTGACTATTTGAACGAAAGGATTCGTGACCAGTATTTGGAACAACTCGAAATTGTAAACACTATCTACTCTAAAAATATCCGTGTACGGTAGAAATTTCTAAATTCTCTGAAATCTGTAATTATTGTACCCTACCAATTGACCTATGGAGCACATCGAAACATATTAGCTGGTCTATGAAACAATATTTTCCTCAAAAACAAATTAGTTAAACAAGTTTATTATTAGACTTTTAATTGAATAAAAAGAATTAATTATTTTTTAATTAATTAAAATAAACTACAAAAACGACTTCTAATAGCGCTACAGCTCTGAAATTTTCAGCATAAGTAGTTTTGGTCTTCTAATTGGACTTTTAAAATATAGAACGTTAAAATTTTGATTATTTTTTTTTAACTTTTTTTTTAATTAATTAGTAAAGATTTAACAAAATGATTTCTAATAGAGCTACAGCTCTGAAATTTTCAGCATAAGTAGTTTTGGTCTTTTAATTGAACTTTTTAAAAACAGAATTTTAAAAGTTTGATTACATTTTAAATTTTTTTTTTTTTTTAATTAACTAACAAATATTTACAAAATGATTTCTAATATGACTACAGCTCTGAAATTTTCCTCCTAAGTAGTTTTGGCCTTCTAATTTTGCTTTTCACAAACGTGTTAGAATATTCTTAAAGGGATGTTGTATTATCGTATTAACGGGAATATTTTATTTGAGTCTCGACAGTGGAGGGGCTTCTAATATTCAAGATTTACGCAGCAATTAGTTTTTAGTCAGTGAAGCGAGCTTATGCTTACGCAGCAATGCACTTTTCACCCAGCCCATGCTTGCATAACAATGAACCTTTCAAAGAGTAAAGTAAGCCTGTGCTTATGTGTTAATGAATGAGCTGTGTTTGTTACAATGAAACTTTTAGTGAGCTTAGTTTTGTGTAGCAATTAACCTTTCTGTGAACGAAGTGTCAAAAGCTGAATGGCGGGTCTCAACAACGCAGGGCCACGCAGCTGGTATACTAATATATCTGTACTTTCATATTCTTCTCAATTCTGTAAAACGACGTTTTATTTATTCCTTGTGGCACTTTGAAACGCTCCAAGGTGCTTCTGATATCATATTTCTTCATTTAAAGTTATAGAGTGCAAATATATATATATATATATATATATATATATATATATATATATATATATATATATATATATATATATATGAAGAAAACAAAAACCTCATGCAAACTATTAATTAGTTAGTGAAGAAAAAGTAAATGAATATACGAAAAATATACTGTTTGTACTTTCCTTGGGAACAAAATTTGAACAGAATCGAATGTATATGCTTGAATTCCCCTCAAAATAAATTGAATTAAAGTTTCCAAAATATTGAAAATATTTCAAACCGCCACCTCAGTGTTCAATAAATGCGTCACGTCTATTAAAAATTCGCAATCTGGATTTAAAGAAAAAAAAAGTTTTTGCCATGCTCCGTAAGACCTACACGTGTTAGTGGTCTTACTAATGCTCAATTCACGACCAGCAGTCAGAATACTTGCCTTGCTTGCAAATGGTCTTGCGATCGAGCCTCGGCAACATTCTGCTGTCTCTCTTTTCAACGTGAGTAGACACGGTGGTAATTGTGACAATTAACTTTGTGTTGGTTGCTTGGTGGCTATGACTTTTCCGGTCTTTCTCCTATTTGGGATCCAGATATGGTACAGTTTCCTATTTAAATACTTCCTGGAACACATTACCCCCTTCTCATTGAATAATTTTATATTTGTTTCAGAGTAGTGTAGCAATTAACGCTAAAATCAAGTGACTGTATTACCCTCATTTATTAAATATCATAAAAAAATAATAGTTTTACAAACTAAAATTTTTTACCCATTTAGACTACATCCCCTTAAACCTTTTATTTACTTCATAAATACTTACAAACGTAAGCACCTGAAATTTTCCCATGTCGCTTGTTTATTTTTAAAAAAAATAATAAAAAAAAAAGTCACTTGTCACTTACCATGAAAATAACTCCGTGCTTATTATTATTCATGACACGACTCTTGGAGGATGAGGAGGGGAATGTAAAAGTATTTTGAAAATACTTTACGCACACTCCGAGGGAACATAACTTCCGTATTTTCCGACATCTCTGGATCAATTCCAGTTTGAAAGGAATTTCATTCATGAGATAACTCACTTATTCCGTGAGAAGAACATGCAGTGATACTCGATAGGGATTCCCTGGAGGATGCTTGATGTTGAGTACTCTTTGAACTTACCGCCATGTTCCGCAAAGACCTTTGCCGTAACTAGATAGGCCAGTGTGAATGATCTCTCAAATTTCCATCCTTAGCTTATATGAATCACAACTTAATGTCCATAGTTCATATGAATTCATAGTTTTACTTCCCTGTTTAATTTATTTTTTTATCAATCGTTTTATTTAATGAATGTGGATTTTTAAATAATGTCATTCATAGTTTAATTAGATTAGTCATTATTTAGGTTATCCATCAAACATTTTATCACCCATTACTCCTTCCATTTTTATTGATAAATATTCTAAAATTAGAAAATTACTTAATATTTTTATATAAAATTTATTAATGGTTATAAACAGGTGAGATAAAAGGATTTTATTTAATTGTGATGTGGATGGAATTCAACATAGAAATAAAGTTGTTTATTTTCATGTTATTGTATTCTGAAATCGACTTGGATACATCTTGATTTGGAATCGACTTTTAAATTAATTTATAACGCTTAACCTTTATTGTACACATTATAATCAAGGTTGACCATGTTTGGTATTATTAATAGTGCATTAACAATAGCCAGTTTCTAAGATTATACCTGTACTTCAATTTTCGTGAATAAGCTGATGTCGCAAAAAGAATTAAAATAGATAATTAAAAAACATGTATCTCTTCTTATTTTTGAGCTACTCATAGTTTAAGGTCATAAAACTGTTTGCATTCTTTAGTATTTCATTGGTACAATTTTTTCTTTTCACTTCTTTTTTTATAAACTTCAGAAATGATATCATTGTATAGTTTTTACTATTCATGGCAACTCCTCTCCAGAAGTATAAAACTTCTAAAAGACGTTAAAACTTTATGCGTGCATATTCAATGCTAGTGTGTAAATCTCATCGTTACATTTCATTGTGTGTAAGGTTATCGCCCCCTATTGAACCGTTTAGATTGTATGAAGTCAATTTAAAGTGAACCCATAAAAAATTGCAGGCCTTTTCTCTGAAAAGTAACTATACTCTCAGATTGTAGTATAGACTATCCAAATGCTATTTCATCCCTACATTGTCTCGATTTTTCTTCGATGAACCCTTTTCATGTGCTATTTATAACTCAATAAAATGACTCTTAAAAATAGAGATACTATATTAAGTATTGGTTTAAAAACATTTCATTAAATACATTATGATAGTTCGGTTATTGACACTTACAAGACAGTTAAGTTTTATTTGAAACAATAGATTATATAGAATATAAAATATAAAAACAAACAAAGTGTAAATAATATCAATAAAATGAGTTTAATATCCCTAATATATATAGAATGTATTGTAAAGGTTGGCTTACTGCCTTTATTCTGTACTACCTTCATTCTAAATTGATTTATATATTACAATGCTTGTATACTTTTATTATTATTATTATTATTTATTTTTTTAATTTTATCGTACAATCTTATTACAGTGAGCACATATTTTAAACTAAAGAAGTAAACTAATTTTAGTAAATTATTATTTTAGTAACTAATAATTATCGTATATTATTTTAGTAGAAAGTATTTTACCCACATATCCTACTTAAATAGCCAAATACACTCTTTTTTTTACTTAATGGTAGGCTTCTCATAAATTAGAGATTTGTTCTTATTTAAGTTCCTTGAATAACTCGCGTTACAATTAAATTATAACTAAATGGGAAAAAAATTCAAATTTCAAAATAACTAAAATTTCAAAAATTAAACTTTTCCAAATTGAGGACCAAATTTAATTTTGATCAATCAAGCAGTTAAAATTCCATGCGATAATTCAGCATAGTAAATAAGTGAATATCAATGGTCGTATCCCTTTTCCTGTGTTTCATTCGAGAATATGCATTATTAAAAGCATCAAATTCATCAGCGAAAATACTATCGTTTCATTCAGTTTCTAACCAATTTCCGCGTAGACAGTTATTTCATAACCTAAGGGATGTTATTGGGAAATCCTCGTGAAGGAAGTATTACGCTCACGAAACCTTTATAAAGCAGCGGTAAGAACAACAAAAATGACAATTCACTTAATAGCTCCAATGCAAATGTAAATTTAATCACCACTTTTGATACATTTTAGCAACATTATATTCCGACGTGAATAATCTACTGATTTGAAAGGGGCCGCTCACACATTACAGTCAAACTACACAATTTCAAAATAAATATTGAATGGTTTTGTATATTTTTTTATTTATATGAATGTATTATTTTGGTTGGTTGGTTGGTTAGTTAGTTGGTTGGTTAGTTAGTTGGTTGGTTGAATTCCCGGCTGGGAGTGGAAAGGAAGAACTTTGTGAACTAGCACCTGTCTCCGCGTACATATGTGAGAGAACCACCTCTTTGAAGCAGGTTGAGGTAGAAAAAAGACCTAAAAAAAAAAGGGGGGGGGGAGGGTGTCAAATCATTTCGGTGCAGAAGGAATTTTGTGATGTTGCCATTTCAATGCTTTCTCCGGGTGAGGACGTGGGATACACACGTCGAGCTCTTTCTTGAATTTGATATTGATTCATGTATTATTTTGTGATCGTTATAATCTTTAAACATTGCGGTAAATTGCTTACTGACGATTCGCTAGTTAGAATAAGAGAATTATATTTTCTATTTAATGAAAATTGTGTCTATATTTTAAAATCGTATGAAAATCCTTTGTGTAATTGTTTTTTAATTCAAAATTGTGTTTTATTGTTGAAAAGCTTATATATTAAATTGCGTAAGAGGTCCGGTACCAAAAATAAAAATTTTATTTATCAATATTTTTATGACAAAAATTTATCTTATGAATGAGATACTATTTATATGTCTTTGTAATAATGGTTTTTAAAATATAATATTTATTTATTTAAAAACAAATTAAAAACAGGAAAAATCGATAATATTTGATGTTTGCGTATTTTGATATAAGTCAAGAAAAAATATTTTCTTTTCAAAGTGATAAATTTCTGTAATACATAATAACCATAAAGAAAATATTATATTCGCAGAATTTTGATGGGTAAATTCGAAAAAATTCAAAAAATTCTCTAAGTTAAAATATTGCTTTTTTTTTTTTAAATTTTCCTTTACGATAAATGTTATATTTTAAAAGAGAATTAAAGAAATAATTTCTGGGAAGAGAAAATGTTTAAAACTATATTAATTATATGCTTCAAAAATTTGAATAGCCAATTGTTAATGGTTCTGTAGATATATCGATTCGAATTTACAAAATTTGTGAAAAACCTAGTCCTCCATAAACGCACATTAAGCATACGTTTCAATGAGTTACGCCCATTAGTGATGCTTAAATAACATATAATTTAATTTCGTGACGTTCTAATCACTGGAGAAATAAGATAAAAACATCATTCTTTTCATTCATGTATGAAATTTTTTTTAAATCTAATATATATATATATTTTACGAAATTTCAGAAAGGCCCCCCTTAAAACAAAATTTAAGACAACGATTTCCCAACGATTATTTCAATTATATTTATGAATATACGTTTTTCAAAATAGCATGTTTCTATACTTTACTTTGCAGTCTTTCTTCTACCTTATTCCTTCAGATTAGAAATTAGAATCTTAAATATTAATATTATTAATGAAAAATTCAAGGAACATTTTCTGGCAAGACTTCTATATGCTGCAGTCCGACCAAATATTGGCTGAAAAGTGTTAAAAACGAATATTTTCTTTGACAGCGAAACATATTGATACAAAATAATTGTTGATAATACTGATATTTAAGGTTTCTATGCCTTTCTCCTTAAAATATTTTAATGTAGATGCCTATACAGGGGGATAAAGTTCTAATTATAAAAATTACTCAAGACTAAATTGGTATCTGATTTTATACCGATTATCAAAGTAAAAACTTTTTGATATTAACCATCTAAATTTGGACAAGAAAATGTGAGTAAGGAACAATTCGTTGATTTTGGTTAGACAATAATAATATAATAGTTTGGTGGTAATAATAAAAGACACGCATAACATTAATAAATCATGGTACAGCTGCTCATAATATTAAACTAGGTGAATGAGTTAAAATAAATGTAAAACTCCAAACAATGACAGACAGGATCTCAATACCAGTTGAACAGTTTAACATGGTACAATGTACCAAAAAATTGCAGTGAACCATGTCTCCAGTCACAAGCTATGTCATGTCCCTACCAAGATATTCCATAGAAAATGCATTGATGGAATGGTTGTATAAATTCTATAGAAAACAGTGAGGATTATGAAAAAATAGTCAGCGATACATATAGTTTTGTATGTGTTCAAATGAATAGGTTTCTAAAAATAATTCCTTAAATTTAATGACGGTTATAATTGCTTTTATAATCTTATAGTTACTTTTAGAAAGAAGTAGAAGAAACCTGCGCCAGGTAGATCACCAGCACTGGCCAATGTCGAAAACAGGGGTTTTGAAAGATTGGACAATCCTGGCAGAAACTGGAGCATGGTTCTAAAATACACGATTAAAAAAAAAAAAAAACATCTAAAAACCATCACAAATCATCTTTTTTAGCCCTCCATGTTTTCATATAAAATAAATTTCAATTTTGAAACTGTACAACATTTCAAAACTTCCGGTAAATTTATATCCAGAATTGGGAGAAATTGTCCACGATCTGTAACAATGGGCAGTCTACAATAGTCCACATCGGGATTTGTCAATTGAGAGCGATATTGGCTAGCATAGCATATTTGTGCTACTGTGGGCAACTAAAATTTTGATTGGTGATCTAGTTTTGAAACGTCAATGTTATTTTCCAATGAGATATAAATTGATATTTTCCGTAGTCTATCATTTGATATGCATTAATACCTAAACAAACAAAAATTGTGGTTGGATTCTTTTTTTTCTCTTTTTTTTTTCTTCTTTTTTTTTTCTTTTTTTTTTGTTATTTCGACTCTTCTCTACAGAAAATGCAATTATCCTTTTTTCTTTTCACTACTTAGGTATACTTTAATATGTTCAATTTTAAGAAGGACTTTATCTTCGCTTCGACATAAAATATATTTCTGTGCTTTTTTTTTGTGTATCCTTCGGGTATTAATTTCTTCTTTTTTTTACTTTACTACCGAAGGAAATCTTGAAAAAGTGTATAACATCAACTATCATGAGCAAATTCATTACTTTCTAACCGTATTTCAATTTAATTTTAAATCGCATTAAGCTTCATCTTTAAGTAAAATGTTTATATTTCACAAAAAACGTATCTAGAAAATTAGACTTGTAATATTGCTCTCTACTTCTTTTTAGGTAGTAAATTTTAATAAGACCAATTCTAAATGTGAAACTCGGAAACTGCAAACTAAAATTTAGTTTTAAAATATATCCAGTAATACGGCTTAGTTTCTGATTCACAACAACCATATTGTTTTTAGATTGTTTCATTTTTAATGTGTTCAAAATAGTAAAATAATTATAAATGAATAAATATTATTTTTTTGGAAGTAAGCCCTACATTTATTTTGTAGAGAGACCCTAGCCTTAGTTAATCAGCCGTATACGCTTATTATGATATTCCGTAACATTTTCAGTTATTTCCAAGGCAGCAATAAATACGTAAAATGAAATCTTTCCCATTTTCTGTTTGTCACAAGTTTTTAAAATGTACTTAAAACTACTTTATTTTTTTAATAATTTTGTATAATACTTTTTTCTCCCAATTTTTTTTCCAAAGTTCATCGACCTCTATTCAGACGTACCAAAGCACTTTAAAAATCACTTCGTATGGTGTGGCATTCCTCGTGACAATCCTGTCATACAAACTGTCACAAGCATTTTCAAACGTTTCTTTCACAAATTCAAAGCTCTTGCCAATTGCAAAGTTTCAACACCCATTCTATACATAGATGACTAAAATTCTTGACACGTAGTTGCTTAGAAAATAAAGATTCAAACCCGTGCAAATCCAGGCAAAAAGGCAATTGCGAAGCACTCTCTTTTTAAGAGCGCTTTGCCGATGTAAATCAAAGTTTATGAGCCCCGCAAAAAAACACTTTTTAAAAACTGAGTCCACAAGCAATTAGGAACGAAAGTTTCCGGAAAACGCGCCAAAAGAAACTAACTCACTGAATCCCTTTCTTGACACATGACTGAAATAATTTCACCAGCTTCCTCGAAGACGAGATTCGAACATAAATGTTCCTGAGAAGAAATAACAATAATTCTTACTTAAAAAAAATTAAGAGACAAATTTTGCTGCCTAGTAAACATGTTTTTGGAGAAAGTTTCTTGGTAGATATTTATAATTTATGATACCATGTATCAAGCTTTTCACTATCAACATGTTAAAGTACGAGAACATAAATATTAAAAACTCTGAAATTCAAGAACATATGGAGCTGGCAAGAGCGTTAATATATACCTTTAAAAATTAACTTTTTAATATCCTGTTCTCATTTAATTTGAATTTTTTCAGACAACATTTATAAGTTTTTAATTAGTTTTCTCTAGATTTAGATAGCTGTAAATTTATTTCATTATAATTTCCATCAAAATTTAATACAAAAAATGCTGAAGGGGAGTTGGTACCCTCTATACCGGTAATGTTAATTTAGCAATTTTTAGTGCATTTAGTAGACACTTGTTATTCTACCGAAGTTAGCTTTTGACTGTATTTCATTTACTTTTTTTAAATGAATTTTTATAAAAGTCACTCAAATTTGTTAAAAATCCTAATTTCTTTTACCGAAAAGAGCCAAAACAAAAAATATTTTTAAAATAACAACAAAATCTCGCATCAGTATATACAGATACATAAAAAGAATATGTAGTACAAATTTCAGGAAGATGGTTTGTGCAGTTTTTGAGAAAAAGATACATGAATAATGAAAAATGTAGTTATGAGAAAAACGCATTTTGAAGAAAACTTTACTTACACTATCGTTACCAATTTTGTCTTTAAAAACTGTTAAAAATACTTCTAGATGAGGTATTATTAAAAATGAGCTATCCATTTAAAGGGAAAATTTTAAATTTTGATAAACAATAATAAACTAAAAATCGATTGTTTATAAATTTTGGGGTACCAACTCTTCAATTGCTCCGAACATAAACTTAAGTGTTATTTTACTGACTTCAGATGTTTTCTTATAAGAAAATTTTTAGTAAAAACAATGAAGATAAAATATTTTATAAGATACTACGAAATGTAACTTTTCCTATTAAGAATACCCCAACTCGGAAGAAGAAAAAAAGGGGAAAAAAAAAGAAAAGAAAAAAAAACAGTAATATGGAAATGTTCTATATGAATCAAAAACGACCTTCATTTGGACGACATCATGCTACAAGCTCTAAGATGTCACGCAATACGTCGTACAATATGACTGATTAATTTAAGACGTATCAACATGTTGCAAGGAAGTGACATTTGGTTTTAAGGTACAAGGATTAAGAAATTGTTTAAATTTTTATTTTTTTTTAAACATATTGTGTGGGAAAGAGCTATTATTATATAGTAAGAGGAATATCAGAGGATTCTGGTTTATAAATAAGTGGAAGATTTAAAATAATCATGAAAGTGTACTTGCGTGTGTTAAACGCTATTATTTCTTATGTAATGAAAAATTATCTTCTTACGTATTTCCATTGTAAGAATTTTACACTTATCTGAATTCGATTGAGAGATGAAGCATATTTTTTTTTAAATTCATTTTTCTAAATTTATTTTATTCACTATTAGTAAAAAGAGTTTATCTAGCTTTTAGTTTCTAAAATTTTGGTGTCGGGAAGACGATTTTAAAAATGTCGAATGTATATCTTCAAAAATATTTTTAAGCAAACAAAATATGGGGAACCCCTCAATTCCAAATTTTAGTATTAAAATTTCAATAAATTCACGATAATTGTTTTGGTTATCACGAGAATTGTTATGTTAAACAAAATCTCTTCGAGTCCAAGAAATTTTTTTAATGTTTTTAATATTCGAGCTGATCGTAAATTGTTACGGTTGATACTTTTGAACTGTAAATTAACTTCTTGCTACAAAAGTCACCATGACCTAGTTGTTACAATCTATTGTTGGGTTAACAATTCAAGAAGAATGCGTTGAAACCTTGGTACAGTCTCTAAGCACTGCATATAAGTTGTTCGTGAACAGCCTCAATCATAAAAGAAAGTTATGAGAAAAAAAATGGTCAACTAAAATATCTCACCCACTTCGGTGCAGAATTTTCAAACCAAAACTCAATGGAATAAACGGATTTATGACATATAGCTTAAAGCTAAACTATAAATACAATAGATCAATTTGAAGTTATCTGTAAAATTAGTAAGTTTGTAACTGCAATCAAAATATCCGTCTGGAAGAACTTTCAAGTGCGACTGGAAAAAATGAGTATACAGTAGCATACTATGAAGTTCGCAGCTTGGCTTGAAACAATACTATCGAACAGCTTAGACATTTGGAAATAAATTGTGTAGCTAAAATTATCGCAAAACTTGCTAACGTGACGACATTGTCTTTAATAAAAAGCAAAGATCGGCGGGAATTTTGTTACCAAACGTCGTCACTCTTTAGAGGGAAAGATTTCTGTCACTAAATGGCGCCAATTTTTAAGTGCAGTTAAAGCAACTGGCAAGCATTTATAATCCTCAATTTCATTTAGTATTCCTGATTTAGAGTAATTTATAATGTATAACATGATACGTGAAAAAGGAAATGTATGTAAAAATGTTGTTTTAGAGACAGTTGAAATGCATTACTTGCTTCCTCCTAAGTTAGGAATTATTCATTTAATAGAACAAAAGCTATTAAATCAAGTCTTCTGCATTAAAATAACAAATAAAATGAAAATATCTCATGCAAAAAAAAATTGAAGCTTAATGTAAATGTTTACACAAAAAACATAGATTCCCTTAGAAAGATCTGAAGTGTAAGTTAAATACCAAATTAATGAATGCTGATCAAAAATAACATTTTTCTCAATCTTGGAACTCCTTTTAGACGACATAATATAAAATATTTCAAGGCCAATTTACCCAGCAGACTTAATTTAATCAAACTGGATTAGTTTAGGTAGTGCATTGTTGTCTACAGGAAAAAAAGCGTGTCATCAAAGCTGATTACCCTCAACTACAAAGAGGCCTTTTGAGATTTTCATCCTTGATATTGTTATGGGAAAATTGTTTTTTAAAATGAATTGCTTTCAGCAGTGAAGGTTTTTTTTTCTTTCTATTTCTCCTGATAATTTAGTTTGGAATTTTTGTTTTCGTTCTTTAATGCTAACGTCTGATCCGTACTTTTTTATCGAATGGACTCCTGATTAGGAGTTTTTATTCATAGACGCATATAGAACACTAGCTGAATACCCGTGCTGCGCTACGAAATTTTACCATTAGCATTTTAGCGATCAAAAGACATTCATGTATTCTACACTTCAGACGTTTGCTCCCATTTCGATCCCGACAAATTGATTTATCAAAATAGGAACTTTCCTTTGTTGACATTTTAAACGAAATTTATAATTGTGAATAGTAAACTGGAATAGTTTATTGTGTTTATGTTTGCTCTTAGTTCTAAATTTCAAAGTAGTAGCTGTATTGGAATTAAGTTAATTAGACATTAAGTTAATCCTCGTATAGTTTCAATGTTGCGTCGTCTTTTCATCCCTTAAAAATTCGTTAATCGATATTGGAATGACTTATTTTTTTAACATTTGCAAAAAATATCAGAAAAATGACTACATTGGAAGAGGAATATTCGGATATCCCTCGTTTGGAACATTTAACCCCTTTTCGACCCCTTAAAGTTGGTTAATCGAGAACAGAATAGTTTACTTTTTCTATGTTTAATCTTTTTTGACATTTGTACCAAATTTCCGAGTTGTGACCATATGGGAAGTGGTACATTCGAATATTCCTCGTTTGGAACATTTAACCCCTTTTCCACCCCTTGATCCACCCGAGATCGGAATAGTTTACTTTTTCTGCGTTTGTCTTTATTGATATTCACACCAGTTTTCAGAATTGTGAAAATATGAGAAGTAGGACATTCGAATATATCGCTCGTTTGGAACGTTTAACCCCTTTTTGACCTCTTAAAGTGGGTTAATCGAGATCGGAATAGCTTACTTTTTCCATGTTTACCATTGTTGACATTTGTACCAATTTTTAGAGTTGTGACCATATGGGAAGTGGTACAATCGAATATCCCTCGTTTGGAACGTTTAACCCCTTTTTGACCTCTTAGAGTGGGTAAATAGAGATCGGAATAGCTTACTTTTTATACGTTTGTTTTTGTTGATACTTGCACCAGATTTCAGAGTTGTGACGAAAGGGGAAGTAGGACATTCGAATATCCGTCGTTTGGAACGTTTAACCCCTATTTCACCCCTTAAAGTGGGTTAATCGAGATCGGAATAACTTACTTTTTCTTCGTTTGTCTTTATTGATATTCTCACCAATTTTTAGAGTTGTGACGAAATGAGAAGTAGGACATTCGAATATTCCTCGTTTGGAACATTTAACACCCTTTTCCACCCCTTGATCCACCCGAGATCGGAATAGTTTACTTTTTCTGCGTTTGTCTTTATTGATATTCACACCAGTTTTCAGAATTGTGAAAATATGAGAAGTAGGACATTCGAATATATCTCTCGTTTGGAACGTTTAACCCCTTTTCGAGCCCTTAAAGTGGGTTAATCGAGATCGGAATAGCTTACTTTTTCTATGTTTACTATTGTTAATATTTGTACCAATTTTTAGAGTTGTGACCAAATGGGAAGTAGGATATTCGAATGTCCCTCGTTTGGAACGTTTAACCCCTTTTCGACCCCTTAAAGTGGGTTAATCAAGATCGGAATAGTTTACTTTTTCTATTTTTACCATTGTTGATATTTGTGCCAATTTTCAGAGTTGTGACTTTGTGGGAAGTAGGATTTTCGAATGTCCCCCGTTTGGAACGTTTAACCCCTTTTCGTCCCCTTAAAGTGGGTTAATCGAGATCGGAATAGTTTACTTTTTCTATTTTTACCATTGTTGATATTTGTGCCGATTTTCAGAGTTGTGACTATGTGGGAAGTAGGGTATTCGAATGTCCCCCGTTTGGAACGTTTAACCCCTTTTCAACCCCTTAAAGTGGGTTAATCGACATCGGAATAGTTTACTTTTTCTATTTTTACCATTGTTGATATTTGTGCCGATTTTCAGAGTTGTGACTATGTGGGAAGTAGGATTTTTGAATGTCCCCCGTTTGGAACGTTTAACCCCTTTTCGACCCCTTAAAGTGGGTTAATCGAGATCGGAATAGTTTACTTTTTCTATTTTTACCATTGTTGATATTTGTGCCGATTTTCAGAGTTGTGACTATGTGGGGAGTAGGATATTCGAATGTCCCCCGTTTGGAACGTTTAACCCCTTTTCCGACCCCTTAAAGTGGGTTAATCGACATCGGAATAGCTTACTTTTTCTATTTTTACCATTGTTGATATTTGTGCCGATTTTCAGAGTTGTGACTATGTGGGAAGTGGGAGAATTAGTGATGAGTGAGTCAGTGAGTGAGGGCTTTGCCTTATATATAGAGAGATTGTTTGCAGCGAGTACCATTTCACAGAGTAGAGGATACCGGGGGAAGTTGTCTCATGTTTGCTTTCGTAGTTTTGAAGAGGTAGATTTAACATTTATCATTTTTATCATTAGCCTATTTCTTAGTGTAGTTCCATTTTCTTGCAGAGACTACAGATTTAAGATGTTTAAAAAATTGTTGTTGTTTAGTAAATGTTTTTTTGATAAACTATTCCTGAATTGGCTGTCGCAAACTTTGGTAATGGTTGTCATGGATTTTAAATAGAGGGAAATAATACTTAAAAATTTTAAATAAGTTGAACTAAGAATTTACAAATGACAAATATTGATGTTTATAAAAAAAAGTTTTTTAAGTAAACCACAAATGTAAATGCGAATCAAATTTAGACTGATACATAAATTTAATTAAATACTCAAAAGTCTTTTAATTCATGTTCTTTCTTGTTGCAGACTGTTTTTCCTCGGGTTGTCTTTTTAAAATAATTTTTTACTAAATCTATTTCTAAATTCCACTAAGACAATCAAAACAGAATCTAAAAATAAAAAATAAAACATGGTGGATTACAGCACTTAACAACCATCCCAGATTGTTTTGCATAATAAATCAAGATTTGGTGGAAAAGTTATCCATCTAACTCTTCAATGTTGATAAAAGTAACATATCAAACTATTTTAAATCACATAAAAGAAATTGAGACAGTAACTGTAACAAATAACAAGTTGCCAATCAGAATATATTTTACCATTGAATGTATATTTACAGATGCAAAATCACTCAAAAAATCCAGAGAATTGTCTCAAGACTTATGAAACTACGTAAACACTTTTAATAAGTTACTACAATTTGCTAATTACTATACATTACTAACTTACACTTGTCTTAATGACTACAAAATATCATGTGAAAAAAAGTGTGTATGTATTAAACTCTTACTGGAAGTGTCAAGTAAAAGGCAATGAAAAAGATATAATAGATTAAATTGAAGATGATGATGTAAAGAGAACTGACCTTCGTAATGCAGCGATTAGAAGTGTCATGGTATTCCCGAATGCCACAGGGCAAATGACCGAAATATAAAAACATTAATAATTACTAAATTATCCGTTTCATTTAATTAATGGTTATATTTGTCAATTATCTCTCAATGTAAAGGTATACTTTTTAGTTGCTCATATGAAGAGGATTTTTTTCGGTTCGTACTATTAAAAATATTTAGCTTTTTAAATGATTTTGACGTATGAAAAAACTACACTTTCTGAATAAACTTTTAAGTAAATTAATTTGAATAATAAGAACTAAGATATTCATTTTTTTTATTTTGAAGAAAAAAAATTCCTTGTGTAAATTTTTCGAAGTATTACTTTCTAGTTTGAAATTTTTGAAATAATCAAATTTTTAATATTTTATACTTTTTTTTTCTTCTGCTGATTTTTAGGGTTCTATAAATATGATAAAATTTTTAATCAAACTTATTGAAACAAAATATTCATTCCCCTCCCTTCTCTCCTTCTATTTATGATTAGCAACTTTATTAATATATCCTTCTTGTTAAAAAAATTAATGCAATTTGATTATTGGTTTTCTTAATTAAAACCGCAAAAACATATTTTGTTCTTTTCAAGAAAAAATATCAATTACTTAAATTAATAAATTGAACTTTCATAAATTTTATATGAAAAATATTACGACATAAGTTACCGTCGCATTTACAAACCTATGTATGCACTACAAACAAGATAAGCACTAAAATATTTCATTCCCTTCAAAAACAATTATCGTTTCCACTATCTTTAAAACTATTATCTGCAGATACTTTTATTCTCACAGATTGAATAGGCACCATCACTTTTAATGAACTGTTAACCATAAGTTTAACAACAACAAAAATCTTTTCAGGTATAATCCACTCCACGACCATCACCCCAGGCTATAACGTTCCCTAAGCACAAGTTTACCTCGAAGAAAACAAACAAGTCCATTACATGAAGCATGATCCCGGGTGACATTGAGGATTCTGCTTCAACCTTCTAAACTGATTTGTAATGACTGACCATTCCGCAACCCTATCACCATTGAAGGTGGAGGACATCCATAAGACGTACTATGGTGGAACTATCTCCTCCTGTTGCTCAACTCCATGGCTGCTGCTGTGGTAGTGGGTTTGTTTGTGGTGCTGGTAGGGGCAGAGTTTCAGCCACATAGGACTGTGGTGGATCTTCGGAAGCTGAACACTGATCATGGGAAACATGTGTTGGATCCTCATAAGCCGAATATCACCATTGGATTCCTCAGCTCGTTCAAGGTTGGTATCCCATTTGCTCAATACAGAGACACATTTTGTTTATAAAGTTACTTAGAGCCATCTAGAGTCAATATAGTGATCATCAGACCTCCATTGACTAGAGTTTCAAAATTCGTAAAGATCTGAATATCTGCTCTACAATTGTCGTCTTTGAAGTATCATTTGAAATTTTTCAAAGTTTTATAAAATTTTTGGCTTTTAATATTGACAAAAAAAATATTTATTCATTTATTTATTCATTTACTCATTTACTCATTCATTCATTTATTTATTTATTTATTTATTTATTTATTTATTTATTTATTCATTCATTCATTCATTTATTTATTTGTTTTTCCCATGAAATACATACCAAATTTATTTGTTGACTAATGTAAAATTCCAAAGCGGATCTAAATATAATAGCTTCAACTATGAACATTTAGTGTTATAAATGAATTTCAAATGCAAGAATGGCGATGTCACATTCAAGTAAATGAAGGAGGAACAGAGCTCCTCAGTTTTAAACCAATGGCGTGAGGGACTTATTACAAAAAAAATAGTCTGTCGGATACCAAAGCTAAAAATTCCTTAGAGAAGTGCGATATGTCAAACGATAGGTCTTGTCGAGACCAACGATATTTATACTAAGAGCAACTAGATGGACTGCTTAACACTGAAGAAATATATCCTTTGTCATCACGGTTATCCAATCGTTGGGTGGTTGAATAGTACTGATTGTTGATGATGATCTAGTCATGCCCATATCATCATTGTGAAACAGAGTTGCAAATGATATTCCGTAAATAAATTGAAAATAAGAATGCAATTTCTGAGGGGAATATTTTGTCCAAAAACAGAAGTGACCCCAAAAGTAGTGGTCCATATCTTTAAACGTTGTTTAATGTCGAACTGAATTTATTCAAATTTAATTAATTCAATTTTAAAACTTTAGAGTTTCAATTTAATTTATTAAAAACATTATGGTTGTTATTTTTATGTTGGGAAAATACAGTAAATGAATAAAAAATAAATTGCAAATTTACCAGACAAAGTGAAATGAAAGTTTGTGTATAGGCTTCCGTTTAGTGACAGTGTCGGTCACAATCCAATTTGCTTCTATATAATTCTCATTGATTTGAAAAATACGTTGACTCTAGATGTCTTTAAAATATTTGGTAGGATCAATACTGATAGTGTGAATACACTCCTAATTGCATCAAGTATACATAATTAAAATATATTAAAATATCTGGAACAGTTCCCTTTGTATTTTAATAGGTAAAACTCAACGTGGTTTTCTTTTGGGAATTACTAATAGTCCGAGAGGCGACTGCAATTTTTGGACCCCATCGAACATCATTCTGAATTTTTTATAGAAATTGGTGAAAAGTGAGTAGATTACGAATCTACTGGTCTGATGTGGCAAAAATGGCCGAAATTGATCAAAAATCGACTTGGAATGAGTTGAACTAAAATCCGAATGACAAATATGTCATAACTTGCCAAAAAGAGAACAAACTTTTTCGTCTGGCAACCCACTACATTTTGATTTTCAATGAGAAAAAGCGCAAACGATTTCTGATCTTTGGCTCGGAAAATTTATATCTTTTAAAAGTAAGCCAAATTGGCAACATCAGTTACGTCATAAGTGACGTAATATTTTTTGCCAATTTGACTCATTTGTGAAAGATGCAAGTAAGCCATTGCCTGTATTCCGAATCGTCTGCAACCTTCTTGAATTGAAATTTAAAGAGTAGGGTTACCAAATAAAGGGAAAAAAATGCTCATTATTTAGCAAGTTATGGCGCATTTGGCAATTGGATTTAGTTCAACTTATTAAAAGTCGATTTTTGACCAGTTTCGGCCATTTTCACCACGGCAGACCAGTGAATTCGTAATCTACACACTTTTCTCCAATTTCTATAAAAAATTCAGAATGGTGTTCGATGGGGTCCAAAAATTGCAGTCGCCTCTCAGTCTATAACTGAAAACAAAAGGCGTCGAGTGGAATGGAGAAAAGTCTTAAAGGAGGCTAGGGCCCATCAGGGGCTGTAGTGCCAAAGATGATTATGATGATGGTTTATCTTTTTGTTTTCAAATGAAACTATCACAGTTTAAAATAACTTGGAACAAGAAGTTTTTTATTTAATTAATTTTGTTTCTATTTTTTCTAAACTATAATTATTCCAGAGTACATTTTGACCATTTCAAATAAAAAGAACAAGCATTATAAAATTAGAAGACAAATTATAAAGTTTATCGATCACAGGCTACGAGGGTTTACGCAAACAATTTTAATATATATAATTTAAAACTAGAGTCAAATGAGAACCCATAAATGAAATAACTATTTTTTTAAAAGATTTCTTTCAAAGAAATGTTTGATTCTCCTGCAAAAACAAGAGCTTAGCGAAAATAAAATTTATTAAGAATGCCTTTCTCTTGAATGAAATTCAAATTTTGTTTTAGTCATTTTTTAAACAAATCTTGAAATATGCAGTTCAGTGAAAAAACTAAAGATTGCATTACACAAACATTTACCATTCAAACTGAGGCAGTTTGAAATAAACTGTTTTATTTTTTGGCACAGCCACAAACAAGAAGCAGGTGTGAATTCTAGATAACGTGTTGAAGATTGGAGTAAAACAAACACCCAAGCTGCTAAATTGAAGTTAAAGGAGCCTACTTTAGAATCAGAATGTTTTTTGTTTGTCTTTTGAGAATGGGAATACTTTTTCTCCTGTTTTGTACAAAGAAAAATGCCAAGTAAAAAAAGCTTTTAATTGACACATCGCTCTTATCTCAGTTTTGTTAGTTTAAATAAAGTAACGAGGTAAGTGTTTGAAATACCTTCATTTGTAAGTTGTTATCTTCACAATTTTTGTCTCACTAGTCTTGATTGTTTAATTTGACGGCTTTTATGCAAATACTAGTTAGGATACGATTGAATGATTTTCGATAAATGCGTCAAAAGGTGTTTCGATGTATCAACTTCTATCGAAAATTGCTTAGCTGCGATGTGCATAACATATAGATTAGTTAATATATTGAATAAAATCACTACACATAATTAGGTATCCAGAAGCTGAATTCAACGATACCAAAAGCTTGTTTGAGAACACTGTCATTAACCTGCTATTTGTATAGCACCGTCCACAATTATAATTAATTTAGAAATTATTGCCTAATATTATTAAAAATATGCTTTTCTACCAATTTCTATCTTGTTTCAGGAAAGAATATGAAATTAGTCCACGAAGAAAGAATTATTTAAGCGTTACTCTTGGTTAACGATTAAAATAATTTTTTTATATAGTACATCACATGAACGATTTTCAAAACTCAAAATTCTTCGATTTTAAAGAAAAGAAATGAAAGTGAAATATATCAATTATTTGCAATTGATGATTATCTTTTAGATATAAAATCAAAATATTTTTAGAAATATTCACATTTTTTTAACTATAAATCATTCCCTACGATCAGCAATCACTCAAACTTTGCATTCCTTTTTACTCACTTCAAAGATTGCATCTTTAAAATTATTAAACTTTTATAGAAAATATATTTAACAAATTGCAAGAAATTTAAAAGTAGAGGGAAATTTTTTTTTAAAAAAAGTCTGTTTATTAAAAAGTTAAAATTCATTAACTTCCGATCGGAACTTCTGCATTAATTTTGTTACTCATAAGGTAGTGTTATACTGTCTAGTTTAACACTTCACCACTGCTTTAGAGATAAAAAATTTAGAGATTGCATCTTTAAAATTATTAAACTTTTATAGAAAATATATTTAACAAATTGCAAGAAATTTAAAAGTAGAGGGAAAATTTAACAAAAAAAAGTATGTTTATTAAAAGGTTAAAATTCATTAACTTCCGATCGGAACTTCTGCATTAATTTTGTTACTCATAAGGTAGTGTTATACTGTCTAGTTTAACACTTCACCACTGCATAAAGAGTTCTAGGAAGGTTGGACAGTCCAACCTTCCTAGAACTCTTTTTTCTGACATTGTCCAATACCGCTGTGGTACCTGGGGATTTATACGTGGTATGTCTCAACTGTGTAACAAGATGCGGACTACTGATAAATGTTCGAGTTTTAAGAAGGGGTGCGATTTGGGAGCTCTGTGAATGGAGAAACTCGTACAACGTTCACCAATATGAATTAAAAAAATACAAAAAACAGTAAAGTTCCATCATGAAACCAGACGATAGATATGAAACTATTTTTTTTGCAATCGCTGGATCGAGTATTTATTTTTTAAAAGCACACATCCAAAAACACACGATTTTTTTTTTTTTTTTTTTTTTTTTTTTTTAAATAGCATATCAAATCATCACTAAACATATTTTTTTATCCCCACGTCCTTTCTTATAACATTATATTACAATTTTAAAACTCTACATCACCATTTCCAAATTTCCAGTATATTTTGCCCAGCACTGGTCGAGATTGCCCAAGATCCATAGCCTGTTTGCAGCCCACATCGAGATTGGTCTGTGTCGAGCCGATATTGGCCAGCGGATTCGTGCTACAGTGGAAGGAAATATCCAAATCCATGTTGATCCATCTCTATCATTCTAGGAGATCTGCAATCTGATGTGTGGTGCAGTCCCCTTAGCAGTGGATCTGGTGAATGCGGATCCGATCCTTCTTCCGGCCCACAACCTCAAGTTCGTGGCGTACGACTCCGGGGAGCCCAATACAGCAGTCACCATTCGCAAGATGACGCAGATGAAAGAGGAGGGAGTAGTCGGCTTTATAGGGCCCGATCACAGCTGTGTGTCCGAGGCACTGGTGGCAGCGGCGTGGAACATGCCTATGATCACATATGTAAGTAAATATCATGTGAATCAAGATAATAATTGTGTTGGATGCATGGTTGTATTCCGAGATTAGCTATATTCAAGGTTTAGTTCCCGCAGATGCTAGTACTTATCACTTTTGGTCGGACGGAATTGGGCATTATTTACGACTATGAAATGACGACTATGACTTTTCAAAAATTCTATGGCAATTCTATATTTCCATGATAGTCAAAATCAATTGGAATCGAAAATCGCAAAAAGTTTTCCTTCAACGAAGTTGCTAAATGTTTGGATATCGAAAGCTATAACTGGTTATTTAGGGTATGAAACAAGAAGTTGAGGGCAGAACTCACAATTTCAAAGGAAAATAGATAATTTTGATACTCAGTCTTACCAACAACTTATTAGGTTACGTCAAAAAGTCATTAATTCGTTTTAGTTTGAAAACTATTGAACAGCTTAGCGGATGAACATGTTAAAAGCAGAGAATTTTTTTTCACTTCTGTAGATTCAGCCACTAAGCCTTTAAATTGTATCGTAAATTGCATTTATTTAATACTTTAACCAACACTCATTTGAAATTCTAATACAATTCTAACAAATACCCATCGGTTTTTAATTAACTTTATTTGTTGTGGGTTGCAGAGTTTTCATTAACGATATGGAGTTGTGGTTAATTTGTTTGAAGGCAAAAAATATGTAAATAAATAATTGAAAGATCCCATATAAATGGATTTTGGTAAAAACTTTGCTTATCTAAGGCATTGAAGGTGTAAATTTTATGCATCTATTGATTGAGCGTAATATACAACATGCCTTTTTAAAAAAAAAAAAAAAAAAAAAAAAAATGTTAATAAAAGAGATAATGATTTGAAAACAATAGAGCACTGTTAAAAAACGTTTTAATCAAAAACAAGATACTTCTCTATGATTTTAAATGAAATAAAAGCAAATTAATTATTATTAAAATAACTCATTTGATTTATTCACTAGGGAAACAAAAGTTGATAATTTTTGTAATGATAGCTTAAATAATTATTGAGCAACTAAAATGTAAAAATGGTCTAACGGAAAGGTCTGATGATGGCGATGTCTTCAATGAACACATCGCCATCACGCACGTCATCGAAAACGTAGTGAATATATGAAAACTCTTCATGTGTTCCTACGTGTGAGATTTTCTGTCTAATGTCTTCCACTTAAAATCTGAAGAACTTGATAAAAATAATATGTCAACGGATAATTTTAAATTCTTTTGCATTTTCTTGTAAGTTATATTTTTAAGAAGCTATCCTGTTTTTTGTTTTTATTTCTTGAAAAGAGCTTCATTGACCAGAAACTCTGGAAACTTCTACATCTTCTCGTGAGCATAGTCTAAAATATGAAATGTCAAAACACATTGCAAAGTATCTTTAATGTTATGGGACTCTTAAATATATAAACATCCCAAAAGTAATAATTTAGATTAAGTTTGTGTTTGAAATAAATAATTTAAAATGTGTGTGTGCACCGCGAACGATACTTAAATATTCCTATAGCTCAAATTCGAATTTATATATTTTCACATAAAGTTCATATACTTCAGATACTAGATTTTTCCTATTCTAAATACATAGGTTCTAAATTTTATTTTTATTATTAAACTATTTCTCAATCTCAAGTTATTTATTTTTTAAATATGTTTTAATAAATAAAATTTTATATCAAAACGTATAAAAACAGCTACCATTTTTGCATTGTCTTCTTTCTTTTAAGAATAAAAAATTAAAAAAAAAAAAAATCCCGGATATGCATTAAAAGCATTACCTGAAAAACTATTCTAACGCGGGAATTCTTCTGTACTCTTATAATTATCATCACAGCCACTTACTCTTTTTGGATGTTTTATAAAGTACTTTCATTAAATGAATAAACATGAAAACTATATTACGGAAACAAAAACAAATTTAATTAACATTCTTTCAAATACAATGTTTGGCCTCCCTTTGAAAAATATCAAGTAGGATTATTTTAGGCAAACAATTGTCTCGTTAATGTATTTGCAAAAACATATGCTCCAACGTATTTTTGCATGAGAAGTAATGAATTTGTATAATACTGAGAAAACATAGAAATAGTGACGTTACATTTTTGTGCTACTGCGAAGTCTAGACGAAAACTTCTTATCTTAACAGTAAGGAGAAAACACGTTTTAAATTAAACATTACTCAAAAATGCCATTATTCATTTCAATATTTCTATTTGATAGAATGCCGGAAGACTCTTTTAGTTTTGTCCATGTTGTTATATTTCATCTTGAAATACTACCGCTTCTACAATAATATTTATGCACATGTATTCTGCACCTAAACATAAGTTTCGTTAATATGCTTTAAGTTATTAGTATACGGAAGCAAAGAATATATCAAAAGAAGCTACTTAACAATAATTATTTTAATGTAAAGTCTGGCAAAGAAAAGACCCATGCTTATTAAATTTCACATACAGTGGTGTACGCAAGAGAGACTCAGAGGGCTTAAATTGCCTTCCTCCTCGGCCCCCTCCCCCATCCTTCTCTCTCCAAATCCACTGCACGGAAATTTTCAAGTCGTTACATGAAGAAACAAAATTCTTATTTTCCAAAAAATGTTGCGTATATTTAATATGCATAATATTTTTCAATTATATTAAATAATAATGCTAACATTGTAAATTTTGAATGAAATATACTGAAATATTATAATATTTCTAAAAATAGTGTCCCAATTTGAATTTTTTTTTTTTGGGTTGTGTAAACTTATTTACATATAGGTTCAATTCCTATTTGAGTTGTATCTTTGATCAGGGATGACAGTTTTCCTCCTTTTTGGTTTTATATGTAACATTTTCCTTCTCTTTGTCCCTGTTTCGAGGATCCGCATTTTTCTGATTTAAACCAGTTTTTCCTGCGAAAAGTATACTTTTTCCTGATGTCTAAACAAAAGTTTTCCTTCTTAGCTCCCCTTTCCACACAGATTACTTCACTAACTCCAATACTTGAAATGTAATTCAAATGTAAATGTAATATTAGTATGAAAAATTTCATTGTATCTTTAAAATTATTGAATCATCCTTCCTGCATACTTTTTTTGTTGAATATTTGTGTATTCCCACGAGCTTTTTTAACGAATTTTTGGATTTCCTCCTTTTTGCTCTCTGATCACTCTCATCCCTGTTTGATAGAACGTCCCAACCCCAACGTCCATAACGTATGACATAAATATTTTACATCATGGAAATAATATTAGTACTCTATTCTGAACATTCAATCCCAACGTCCCAAACAAATACCTTCTTCTAATTACATAACCTGGATACATCATTGTCGATGAAGAATGACAAAGATTTTTTTTATTCAGTAGTAACAAGTTATTTCCAATCAGACAACGTTTTATTTTGTTATCATATTACTCAATTTTAATGGATACCAAATAGGTGCCGTTGTTATACTGTAATGTACGTATGAGGTTTCAAAAGAATGTGTAATTATTCTTAGCACCTCATTTTGTATTAATTGTGAAAGACAAGGATACAAGCAGAATTAGCCCAAATGTTTTTGTGTAATACTTTTAAGTATTATTTTATACGTTTAACTAACTCTATCACAATGCACATAAATAAAGTGAAAAACACTTTCAACTAATTATTAAAAAAAAAAAAAAACTTTATACATTCATGTCCAAAAGTTTAGAATAATTCGCAAAATAATCAAAAGTAGACATTGATGAAGGGGCAGTGGTTCAAAATCACTCATGAAGAATCGTAAGACGAAGATAAAACATTGTATATATGCAAATTATTTTAGTTGACATTGATATGAAGCGTTGGAGTGAATATAAAACAGCTTCAGTGGAACACTGGTACTATGAAAAAATGTGATAGAAAATTCTCAACTTTTTGCTTCGAAGTTCAACCATAAATGAAGACGAAATAAATTAAAAAATGTAACTTGAACATGAACCTGTTTATGGAAGATAGAGTAATCGATTTGCTGGAATCTGGTAGATCACAAAAAGAAATGGCATAAGCGCTAAATGTTTCTCACCGTGCCATCTCAAAACTCTGAAAAAGGTTCCAAAAAACTGGAAACAATGCACGATAGTTAGTATCAGGTTATCTAAAAGTAACATGCTCATGATTATTATTTGAGGATTACAGCACGACGTCAGAAAAAGAACTCTGCCAGTCAACTAGGTTCAGCCTCTCCTTGACTTCTGCGATTGCGAGTTAATAGTAGAGCTTAGAGTAGACTATCGAAAATGGAGTCTCCAACAATTGAGAAATGTCTAGCTCATTGACGAGTTCAAGCTTTAGTTTATACTGATACCTGTTGAAAAAAAATATCACGGAAAAGCATCGTTTTGTATGGCAGAGGAGTTATGGCCTGGGCTCTCATCCTGTTGGGCGGTATGGGTCTGTTACCGATAAAGGGTACAGAGACGAAACCCTTGAACTCACTGTTCGCCTTTGACGCCTGTTGGTCTTTATTTTATTTTAATTGATGATAACGCGACTCCTCATTGTTCATCCCTGGTCGATGAGTAAATCGAAAGTAAAGACATTAAGCTCATGCAATGGCCTGCCAATTCTCCCGACTTCAGTCCGATGGAATATGCGTGGGATGCCATTTGCTTATTGTAGCCCTCTGTCCTCCTTGATGCCATGTCAGATCAAATTTGTGTTTGAATTAAATTAAATAAAATCTATTATAGAACGAAATTTATATTTATAAAGATGTGTTTCTATAATATGGCGGGTGGGTTTGTTTTTTATACTTTTGAACAGATTTTCCGATATCAACGAATACTGCACACATGATCAATAAAAAAAAAGAGCACTGCTTGCATGATATTTTGAGAAATCACACCCTTCCCCTTTTTCAAACTCTTAAAGGGTATAATTTAACCTTTAGATTTGCAGAAAAAATTCCGACAGAAATTGTTTTTCTATTCTGTCGGATATATATATATATATATATATATATATATATATATATATATATATATACAATTGACAATTGTGAAAATTAAATTAATCCTCTTCACACTGAGTATTTATAATAATAATACAGTCTGTCTATGATTTCGTAATCACCCATTAGTCGCCGTACTCTGACATTTAATTGAAATAGTTTTTGCCATCTAATCTTACTTATAACATACAAAATGTTTAAATTTTAATTGGCTTTTTGGTGAATTTTTGAATTATTTTAAACCATCGTCGTTAATCGATGAAACCAAACGCTATTTTCGCGGTTTCTTAAAAAAAAAAAAAAGTTTTATATCACTGGAGGAGGGGAGTATTATGGGATTGTATTCAACTGACACTGTGTTGGAGGGGGTTTTAGAGGATGGACTGGATATTTAATGGTTTGGAGAAAAATCTTATTACTATGTGCTTTCACGGGATTGCATTAAAGGTTTTCACAGAGAGGGAAGGAAGTAGTGGTGTTGTATTACTGTACTTGTTCTATTATCATTTAAAAAGTTTTTGAAATATTATTTCTCGGGGAAGAAGGGGACAATTGTATTATTTTAGTAACTATTAACGTTGATTCTTTTCCCTTTTTTTTTCCACAGGAAGGGGGTTTTATTAATGAGAATTTACATAGCAATGAACATTTAGGTAGAGTTTACATAGAATGAACGAAGCAAGCTTAGGTTAACGTTGAACCTTCTAGCGAGGGAAACGATCTTCGGTTTGCAAAACAATGAACATTTTAATGATAAGGGTCTGGTTCACGAAGCATCATAGGTTAGGATCCATATACATTGATGGGTCTCCGCAACGCAGGTCCGTGCAACTAGTTGGTAATTTAAAACAGGTTTTAGAACATTTGCACCTCTTATTCAAGTATTTAATGTAAACGGTAAATTAATCTTTATGGCGAGACTTAGCACATAGTCTTAAAAAGTTCAAGAATGAAAATAAACTTTGTCATAACTGCGACCTGAGTTCGATGCAATCTATTTAAATGTTAGTGATAAAAAATCTTCTATAAATACTTTTGGTTCTAGTTGGAAAGAACTCAGACATATTCATTCTCCGACTTCTTTTGCCGTTTACTTCGACTCCTTTCGAACAAATCTTCCATACCCCTGAGATACATATAATGCCTTCCATGGACGATGTATTTTCACATTGAATTGGAGACAGGAATTGTGGGAATTCGAACAAATGGACTGAAAATCGAATGCTTTCATACGCTTCTTGTTTTTTTTGTTCGCGTGACATGGCTGCCGCTTCCTTTCAAGAAGAAATGACGCATTTTTTATCCCTTTCCTTGTGTAATGAATACTTTTAACAAGTCAAATAGTTTCCTTCTAACCAAAAAGTCTGTATTAGATATTTTTAAGCATAGTATTATGTAGTATATTTTTTTTTTTGTTTTTTTTTTTTGTATTCGCCTTGTCTATTTCCTGTTGACCCAAACGAAATATTTAGAATAGAATAAAGTATGATTCATCCTCACCTGTGTGTCTGTTTTGTTCCTTATGTGTAGAAATAATTTGGAAAAAAAATTATCTTTCTTGAGGTTCTCGACCTTTGTAAGGAAAGGACACATTATTTTAAAGAGCAGATTTACCGCCATAAATATTTCCATACACAACCAACTGAAAGTTTGCTGGAAATTTTTCTTGTGAAACTTGAGAGTTATAGCTTAGTAAAAAATACAAAAATAATCTATGTTTATCTCAGGTTTCAAAAATAACACATTTGTACAATAAATATTTCCGATAAAATAAACGTGCAATCTCAATCAAAAGTTTTAAATTGAATTTTTAAATCTCTGCAACTACCAAAGGCAAGGTTTCTAACACAGTAAAAATCCAATCCAAATAATTGTCATGAAGTTTCGAATTTCTTCAGAAGCTAGATAAAGATTTGTTGCTGAATTTAAAATACTTTAGCATTCTTTCTAAATATCAATAACCCTTGCACTCTTACAGGCTTTTTCAAAGGCTTTCTCCACTTTTTCATTGACTATTTTAACACGTTGAGCGCCGCGTCAGCCATCAGTGGCTGACAGTGTAAAATATTACATAAAACTAAAAAAAATTACATTGCTTTCAGCAATTACTGAAAATTTATTTAATTTTTATTTATTACAGGATAGTATCATTAACACGTTGAGTGCCGCGTCAGCCACCTGTGGATGATACTAATCTTTTCGCTTAGGCCGCGTCAGTCATCGGTGGCTGACAGTACGCTGTTGTTTTTCCCACACCTATAATTTGACATAGTGCCTTTCTTAGTACTTTTTAAAATGCAAGAAGTCTTTGTTTTTGAAATACTCTTGATATTTCAATAGCTAAAAATATTATAAATATACTATGTCCAAAGTGCCCTTGTGAAAAATTGCCTAACTAAGAATTTTAAGTCCGAGATCTGGCAACGCTGCGTAAATGTGTGGAATGAATGTCTATAAGCATTTCATTCTAAGCCTAAATATCTTTTACTGTGATAAGAAACAAGGACCCTAATATATTTACTCAACTGTATCGAGTAAATTCTATATGTTAGCAGCAATGCGCTGGTATTGCGGTATAGCAATGCGAAGCGCACTACTGCGTGTGGCCTGAAGGGGATTTCCTTGAGAATTCGCGTGGCACTCAACGTGTTAAGAGCAAATAGTTTTATTATCTTTATCCTTCGTTCTCCTGTATCAAATATCAAATTCTCTTGAGTAGACTACCAGGAGTTACGTGAGTGTATATTTGGGGCCGTTAATGATAGTGACATGAAATTCAACTTATTTGTGATAGGATACTTTAATAACACAATTGAAATCATTCACATCTTGCCAACATGTGACTCTATTGATACCCTATTTAAATTGATATTCAGGTAAATATCAGTCATGAAATAATAAAATCTTGTTTAAATATAACTGATGTATAGTATTCATTTTTAGAAATGCTTAGAAACATCTTTTATGACAACATAAGACGACATTTCATCCTTCCGATAAGTCTAAAAAGCACCCATAGTTTCTTAAGGCTGATTTACACGCTGCCAGTCGGCATACCAGTAGATATTGCCAGTAAGTGACGTCATGTGACGTAACCTGACTGCTGGTTCCAGTAGATAAAACATTTTTTTTTTATTTACTGGCGCCTGCGACTATTATCATCCAATCACCTACACTTTTCGATGACCACCGACAGGCGGTCTTTCCATTGGCGTCTCATGACTGCCGATCTCAACTGGTCCACCGGCTGGTAGAGTGTAAATCAACCTTTAGGAATATCATTTACGCTGTCTTACCATAAAAAGGATGGGTGTTTGAAAATAATAGCTGTAAGACCTTTATGTGTCCCATGGTTACTCTTAGGAGAACAAGTCAAAGGAAAAGATCCAAGAAACTTCTCCCAGAAAGACCTTGGGGAATATATTAGAAAGAAACATGGACAAGATTCTAAACGGAGGAATAGGAGGTTGATCCCAAAAATCTCTTCGATCCGTCAGAGATAAAATTGAGCGTTCAGATTCGACATTGGAATCTAAACCTGAATGGCAGTTTCAGAAATCTCCGTCAACTCGGACATATTTCTCAAATTGTCGGAAGTATTCCCTACATTGCACAATTTTTTCTTTTTTTTCTTTCTTGTTTCTCTCGTGTATCTTTGAAAAATGTATATAAATCACGTCATCAAAGCCCAAAATACCATTGAAGAAATGATCTCAGTATTATCGTAAATATGTTGTTTGAAAATCACTGAAATGATTTGAAATTCAAATTGCTCCACTCTGAGTTGATGTGGATATGTTTTGGTGTAGAACTGTGACTTCTCGAGCCATAAGTGGTATAAGATATTGCAAATATCCAACAAAGAAATCTACATATAGATGTTTACTGCGACAATTTAAACTTCTCTTAGTATTTTCTTTATTTTTACAGATAAACTGTCAAAACATACATCAATTTGCACTTATATGTTATTATTCAGGGAAGTTTGGTTCGATAGAAATGAAATAGCGTAGCTAAATTCCTCTGAAAAAATTCAAGTAGAAGTATTATCGCATCAAAAATCTACAAAAAACCGTCAAGCAAAGAAAGTCATTTATTTGAATATGTTTTAAGTATTTTTATTAAATCAATTACAATTATACGTCTGTAAAATATATATTATCTTTTTGAAAAGAAAAAATAATAGTAGTATTTTCTACCAAGTTTGCTTATTTATTGATCTCACACTCTTTTCCCAAGTCTGATCAATGCAATAAATGTCAACTTTACGTGTCGAACTTACAATCAGAATAAAAATCTGAGCAGATTACAAAAGAAATTACAATCAGAATTAAAAAAAAAAAAAACTGAACTGATGACAAAAACTCAGCACCTAAAACAAGCTATAAATCATACAAATAACAACATTATTGGTTGTAAACAAGTGTTGATAGGGTGCTTGCTGAAGCCTAATTGTACCACAAAATCTGCGCCGACATCGCAATGATAACCGCGTAATTTCTCAATTTAGTTGAAAGCTTAGATTTGGATAGTGAACTCAGTTTGAATTAAAAAATTTTAAATTTTTATCTATTTAACAAACCATTTAAGAAAACATCAAGGTTGATATATTAGTGCGAAATAATAGTTTTTGGGTTGATATATACTAAATACTTAGGTTTCTATCGAAGTTAGAAGAAGAAATATATAAGTATTTATGAATGGAATATAGACCTGAATGGCAGTTTTAAGAATCACCGTCAACTCATAATTTATTTCTCAAATTGTTAGAAGTAAAGTAATATTTAACTGAGCCATAGAAAACATTAAAACAAATGAACAGTAAATGAAGTTCATATTTTCATCAAGTATAAGAAAAATTAACAAACTTTTCTCAATTACCTAAAATCCAATTTTTAGTTGTTATTTTATAATCCTTTAATTCCAAAGTCAGGAGCTAATTTGATTTCTAGATTGTAGATAATATAGTCTCAATTGCTAATCGTCTCAACAAGATTAAAAGAAACGCCAGCTGACTCTTCACTGAATCTTTAGCAGTAAACATTTCTCAAATGGAAATGAGTTAGCTACAAGAGTATCTTTCAGGTAGTTGAAAGTGGTACTATTTGTCTTGAATTCAAACAGCCATGGGCATTCAAGAGATAAGACGTTTTTACGTATTTGAAAAATTTGTTGACGGATCCGATACTGAACTTCGATTCTCCTAAGTCAGCAATACAGCTTCCAGGTCTCACTTTCACGAGAGTTACCCTATCCTTTCAGTAAACAGATTCGTCACGAGATATAAAGCTCTAAGCTGTTTTATTTTCCGCTTGGGACATATATATTATTTAATAACTCTATAATTCAATTTTATTTTTAAAACTTTTGCTTCAAGCAACTTATTTAAAAGCACTTTTCACTTACAGTTAAACTATAACAACTTATTTTATTCCTAATATAAACCTACGAAATCCATTGACTTCCACTGATGTAATCAGAAAAAAGTATTTCCGTAAAAAAATATTTTTCTTTTTTATACCTTTTTATTCAACGAAAACTGTTGTTGAAGTAGAATTTTTGCTCATACTCCCAGAATTTTTTTTGGAATATTTTTAAAAACTCCCTTTTCTTGTATAACAAATTTCCCGGAAATGTTCTGTTTATGTTCTGAAAGCCGAAAAAAAGAATAATTTTTCTTATCCTTTCTTGAAGGATTAATGACTATCTCATGGCTGTGAGTTTAGTGTTCTAGCCTCGCATGCCAAAGTTGTTGAATTTGGAACCTGGGTTAGGCATAGATGTTCATTGAGGTTTGTAATCTAGGTTAATCCGTCATAAGTTAAAAAGTCCTACGTTCAAAGGAAATAAAATGCACATTTTGACACTTTTACATTCATCCTTTGAAATTATATAGACTACTAGCTGAATATCCACACTTCGCTACGAAATTTTAATATGTGCAATATTTTAGCTAGCTGTTAAGCCTCGCGTTGAGGAAATCCGTCATTGATGTATAGGTCCCAGTTTTTGGCGCTTGGATAGCAGGAAGGTTCATCGCTACGCAAAATCGAGCTACTCCGTTCGCTGAAAAGTTCATTGACACATAAGCACAGGCTTACTTAACTCGTTGAAAGGTTCATTACTATGCAAAAATAGGCTCACTTCTCATTGTTGCGTAAGCATAATCTCGCTTCACTCACTAAAATCTAATTGCTGCGTAAAGCTTTAATATTAGAAGCCTCTCCCCTGTCAAGACGCAAAAAAATCCCTGTTAATACAATAATACAACACCCCTTTAAAATTATTTTAACACGTGTTTATTAAAAGCAAAATTAGAAGGCCAAAACTACTTATGTTGAAACTTTCAGAGCTCTAGGCCTATTATAAGTCGCTTTTTGTGAAAAAATTAATTAAAAAAATTAATTAAAAAACAAATTAAAATATTAAATTCTTTTTGTCAATCCAATTAAAAGGCCAAAACTACTTGTGATGAAAATTTCAGAACAATAGCCCAATTACAAATCATTTTGTAAAACATTTGTTAGTTAATTAAAATAAAAATGAAATTCTGTTTTCTAAAAATCCAATTAGAAGAAAATTTCAAAGCTGTAGCCCTATTTGAAATCGTTTTGTAAAATATATATTTAATTAATTAAAAAATTAATTAAAACGAACTAAACAAAAATTTAAAATTCTGTTTTTCTAAAGTGCAATTAGTAGGCCACAACTACTTATGTTGAAAATTTTAGATCTGTAGCCCTATTAGAAATCGTTTTGTAAAATATTAATAAATAAATTAATTAATTAATTAATTAATTAAAAAAACTATATATAAATTTAAAATTCTGTTTTTCAACAGTCCAGTTAAAGCACCAAAACTACTTATGTTGAAAATTTCAGAGCTGTAGCCTTATTTGTAGTCGTTTTGTAAAATGTTTATTAATTAATTAAAAAAAATTAATTAAAAAAACTAAATATAAATTCATAATTCTGTTTTTCAAAATTCCAATCAGAAGGCCAAAACTACTTATATTGAATATTTCAGAGCTGTAGCTCTATTAGAAGTCATTTTGTAATAAAATTTGTTAATTAATTAAGAAAATTAATTTTAAAAAATTCAAATTTTAACAGTCTGTTTTTCAAAAGTCCAATAAGAAGGCTAAAACTACTTATGTTGAAAATTTCAGTGCTGTATCTCTATTTGAAGTCACTTTGTAAAAAAAATTAACTTAAATATTAATTAAAAAAGAACTAATTAAAATTTTTACATTCTGTTTGACATACATAAAATTAGAAAGCCAAAACTTCTTATGTTGAAAATTTCAGAGCTCTTCTCCAATTTTAAGTAGGTTTCTATAGATCCACAAACAGACACACAGCTTGTTTTATTATTATACACTAGCTAAATACCCGTGCTTCGCCACGAAATTTTACCATGTGCAATATTTTAGCTTGCTGTGAGGCCCCGTGTTGTGGAAATCCGTCATTGGTGTATAGGCCCCAATTTTTGGTGCTTCGCTCGCAGGAAGGTTCATCGCAACGCAAAATCTATGCAAACATAAAATCGCTTTGCTCGATGAAAGGTCCATTGCTGCGTAAGCATAAGGTAGCTTCACACACTAAAGACTAATTGCTACGTAAAGCCTTAATATTAGAAGTTGTGATATTAGAAGAAGCGTATTTTAACACGTGTTGTTTGTATAATTCAAAATTAGAAGGTCAAAACTACTTATGTTGAAACTTTCAGAGCTCTAAGCCTATTAGAAGTCTTTTTGTGAAAATATTAATTAAAAATTCTTTAAAATCAAATTGAAATTTTAATGTTCTTTTTTTCAAAAGTCCAATTAAAAGGCCAACCTATTTGTTTTGAAAATTTCAGAAATGTAGGCCAGTTAGAAATCATTTTGTAAAATATTTGTTAATTAATTAATTAAAAAACAAATAAAATTTAAAAATTCTGTTTTTCAAAAGTTCAATTTGAAGGCCAAAACTACTATGTTGAAAATTTCAGAGCTGTAGCCCTATTAGAAATCGTTTTGTAAAATATATATTAATTAATTAAAAAAATTAAATAAAAATGAACTAAATAAAAATTTAAAATTCTGATTTTTAAAAGTCCAATTAAAAGGCTAAAACTACTTATGTTGAAAATTTCAGAACTGTAGCCCTATTAGAAGTCGTTTTGTAAAAAAAATTTTTAATTAATTAAGAAAATTAATTAAAAAATAACTAATTGAAATTTTGACATTCTGTTTTTCAAAAGTTCAATTAGAAGGCTGAACATACTTATGTTGAAAATTTCAGAGCTGTATATCTATTTGAAGTCACTTTGTAAAAAATAAATTAATCAAAAAATTAATTAAAATTTTTACATTCTGTTCGACATACAAAAAATTAGAAAGCCAAAACTACTTGTGCTGAAAATATCAGAGCTCTTCTCCAATTTTAAGTAGGTTTCTATAGATCCACAGATAGACAGACACACAGCTTGTTTTATTAATATAGATTATTGTTGTATGTATAGGAATGTATGACAGAAGAACTTAAGAAATTCAACGAAATAAAAAGATTATTTTCTAAGGACTAATAAAAAAGTGTCAAAATCTGCAATAGATTATTATTTGTTAATTTTTTATTTAGGACCTTTCAACTTATGACGGCAGTAGGTACCGACCGAAGTACCGAATTGCTTAGCCATTTTTTGTGCGTAGGAAAGGGCTATTGAGTATACCCACCAACTCGAAGAAGTAATGAATCAGAGAAACTAAATATCAACTTTCTCCGTGGTCAGCTGTGACTGAATTTATGTCGTTACATTTCGATTTGGGGTAACTATATGCAATGGGAAACTATACAGAACGCTGCTACTGTTGGAGCTATATTTCCTCATTAGAGTTGAATAATTTCAAAATTTAGCTAACTACTCACCCTAACTTTCATCAGCAGGAAAAGTAAACCAAGCTAACAATGGTAGCGCTCTGAAAAGCTTTACGCCGCCTCTCCCCAATTATACCACGTGACTTCAATCAATGCTAATTCCACGTTTTAGTTTATAAATAAACCAAACGACTAAAACCTCCATATATATGTACCCTAACTCAGTGTATTCCTTACCCTTTTCTTTTTACTGAAAAAGCACAGTCGTCCTGTCCTATAGACAGAATGCTTCCTTTTTTGGGTCTCAATATATCATCAATAATTGTTTAAAAGCATATGGTTTTTTTCCAGATATAGCAACATAGTAAAAGCTCACTAAAAAAATCTAGGGAAATGACTGGGTGATTTTTACTTTAGAAAATTGTACCTTAGAATTTTTTTTTTTTTTTTTAAATTAACAGTAAAAAATTATTGTAATGATTTTAACAACTGTTGTTATACCTGGTAACAGTATTTCACATGTTTTTACCGTCATTCGGGTCTTTTTGAGCTAACAGGAGCAAGTGGTTTTGTTGCCTCTCCTGGCCGACTATTTTTTATGTCAAAAACATATATTAACATTTTAAAATAACATATATAAAACATTAAAAAAATTTATGTGGCAACAAAACCACTTGTTCCTGTTAGTTATAAATAAATATATATATATATATATATATATATATTTTTATATATATATATATATATTATATATATATATATATATATATATATATATATATATATATATATATATATATATATATATATATATATATATATATATATATATATATATATATATATATATATATATATTTATAACTAACAGGAACAAGTGGTTTTGTTGCCACATAAATTTTTTTAATGTTTTATATATGTTATTTTAAAATGTTAATATATGTTTTTGACATAAAAAATAGTCGGCCAGGAGAGGCAACAAAACCACTTGCTATTTTTTATGTCAAAAACATATATTAACATTTTAAAATAACATATATAAAACATTAAAAAAATTTATGTGGCAACAAAACCACTTGTTCCTGTTAGTTATAAATATATATATATATATATATATATATATATATATATATATATATATATATATATATATATATATATATATATATATATATATATTTATAACTAACAGGAACAAGATATATATATATATTTATAACTAACAGGAACAAGTGGTTTTGTTGCCACATAAATTTTTTTAATGTTTTATATATGTTGTATATATATATGTTGTATATATATATATATATATATATATATACATGTCGAGTAGTCAGAATAACTCCCAGAGGGATTTACCTATAATGTTTAACTTTTGTATACGGGTTAGTGGTACTCATGAGACCTGTCATAAAGATTTTCGTCAAAATTGCGAGTGTGAATAAGGTAGCTGCCATTGAAACAGTTATGTTTTTCAGCAATTGCCAAAACACGGTTTTAACCATTCTGATTAATCGCTGTGGTAATGCCTTTTAAGTTGCCCCAAAAATATACCAACCAGCGAAATTTCCGTAAAAATGCTATAAAAGTGTAAAAACTGGAAAAACGAATATCTTTAACGCAGAGTTCTCTTCTCTTGAACATGGCCCAGCAACGACTATTTCTCCTATGTTTCACTTATCAAGATAGGATAATGTAATATTTTTCGTGGGGAAAATTGCAAGTACCGCAGGTTTGCCTTTTTTTTTTTTTTTTTTTTTTTTTTTGCTAGTGTAATAATTATCGCCAAAAATATTGCCAGACTGCTTTTTTTTAATTAAGGAACCAATGAAAAGGAAAACGGTAACTTACACCAATTCGTGTCAAATATAAATGCAGTGACCAGTATTACTTGTAATTGGAAGTTGTACTATGTTTCACACCCCAAGTTGTGCTTTTAAATATGGCGCATCAGTCATATTGCCACCGAACTCAACGATCAACATATTGCTCCCGACGGATGGAAGGATAAACCAATAATACTTTGCCAGATATTGCGGTCCAAGCCAAACATGAACTTTAGGTCTACGGGACTAAGAGAGGTTGACGATATTTCTTAACAAATGGCTATTCCATATGCCAAGTTTTCTCACATTTCCAATGGCAATTCCAAACATCAAATTCCCTCCATGTCCATGTAACTAAGTTTCGAATCAGTCCAAAAACACACTACACAAGAAACTTCTTGCAACATACGGTAATGATTATCATATTTTCAAACTTCCGTGAATTTCCTTCATGATAAACATGTTATTATGGTAGTTAAAGTGTACACACAGATTTTTCCATCGGTTTCCTTCCAGACGTAAAATATGGATTTTAGAAGTGGCTCCCTTTGTTTGAGCCTTAATGTAACAACGGGGTGCCTGACAATAGACTGTCTACAAGGAAGTCCAGGAAATGTACACGCATCCTTAAATTTAGAATCTTAATTAGAAATTTAAACACCTGGACTAATTACGAGTGCGTTTAAATTAATATCGGACTTGTTAGAACAGACGGCGAAGAGAAAGTGATTTCAAAAGAAAATGGTTTGTGTGTTACAGACAATTACGATTAGTTTTAAATTAGATGGTAAAATGCATTAGAAAGTGCATTTCTCAAACAAGTAATTTATAGTTTGTAGACGCACCGATGGTATTGAATTTTAACCTGAAATTCCAAATTGTGAACTAAGAATGTAGCGAATTACTTGTTCACAATCTAAAATCGCACTGAAAATTATTTTTAGGTTATCTCAAACTATATGTTGCAATTTAGGATGCCCCGGATGTTTGATTATTTAACATATAAATATAGGTATTGATTATTTTTAACTCTTCTATTAAAAATGTTCAAACTAGGTGTGTAAACATCTTTTTGAAAAAATGCAATTAAAAAGAGAATTCTGCTAAATTTTGTTTGTGCTTTTAATTATAAAAGTTGGTAAAAATCGTTTTCTCTATACTATGTTCCTTCAAAAGAATATTCCACTAAAGCTGTATATAAGCAGAGATAAGGGGACATATTAGTATTGAGAATCATAATTTTAAGGTCCAGTAAAAGCGGGAAGGAAGAGAACAGGACGGACAGACGTTACAGTTAATTACAGATATTAATTACTTGGAAGCTACTTACATTTATTGTGTCATGTTTAAGAGGTTGATACAAAATTAGTTAAGTAACTCAATCAGAAATGAATTTTAATGTAACTTACTTAACATAGTTGAAGATGGGCTAACTTCATATGAATATGATGAAAACAAAAATTAAGGTATATAAGTGTTGATAGTAAAATTGGCAAATATAAAATTGTTACGTTTTGGTATAATTTGAAATTGATAAAATACTTGATGTAAAATGTGTTCACGCTTATCTTTTATCTATTTCACTAACCTCAGTTAAAAAGAATTAATAGTTTTTATTTAATTGAATAATATATTTTTTTAAAGGCTACAGATATTTTTCAACGCAATGGAACATTACCTACTAATACAAACTTGTTAAATTGCTATATTATCTGCAATTATTTAAACATATTATGTAAATTCAATCTCATCGTTATGAACATTCGCTATATTTTTTTTACTTAAGGTTGTAATCTATTAAATAATTGTCTAACATGTGTGCTTTTGCGTCTTTTTGAAATGCGACTAAATTTACCAGAAACTCTTGAGGCTTTTATTTAATCATATTATTTTTTAACACAATTTGGTTGCATCGTGTTTATCCCATTACGCAAAAAGATATAAATAATTACTTTACTTCGTCAAAATTTCGTCAAAATTTAACGATTACACTAGTCCCAATTTCAAGAGAGAATGCCTTAGAGAATGGTCTATAAAATGAAACTTCTTAGCATTTCAAGCATCGAATGGGAGATGCCTGGAATTTTGAAATCACCTTCTTAGATAGCAAAATTCCCTTTTATGTCTACTTGTTTTTGAAAGCATAAACTACTCAGCACTGATGTTGGTAATTGAAACGAAGTTGTCTAACATGCTGAGAGCATGTGTTACCTCTTATTCAATCACTGGATTAAATTTACAAATTTGTTACACTCCTCCCAAAACTTTGGAGTTGCAAAATTTAAAGCACATTTCAATATCTGTTAATAACTGCATGAAGTCAACTAATAAAAAATATAAATAGTTTACCCCCAATATTTCCGGCAGTTTCAAAAAAAATAAAAGAAATAGTTAAAGTTTTCACATTCCAATATTTTTGGTTCAATTAAATTTTAATTAATTTCAAATGTAATTTAGTATACGGACCTTAAGAGTAGGCTTTTTTATTTTTACTGAAATATTGAAAAACAAACATCAAAATGGAGCTTGAGAGGTTTTAGACTATAATAAATCCTATGTAAAAAAAAAGAACATATTGAAAAAAGAACATTTTAATTAAAAAAAATTGGTATTTTAATTAAACATTAATAATTTTAATACAAAAGTTGCATGCTATTTATGTTTTGTCTTTTAAAATGAAAAATACTAAATATATGCATTATATTATGGGGTTGCCATTGCGCTTTATAAAGTTTGGTTTAATTTTAGTATGTAGATGACTTATTTCAAACAAACTGTGGGCAATTATTCACAACCTTTCACGAATTAAAACTGTAATTTTCATTTTTTTTCTCTCTTGAAATTCTACTCTGTTTATGGTTTAATTTATTTATTCGTATAATTTTGATTCTTTAGCATTACTGTAAGAGTTACCCTCATCATTTACTACCTCACTTTCACACTCACTCTGTAAAGCTGCAGGAAAATTTTTAACCAATCATTGTTGAAACTCTTTCCTATTCCTTTAATCAGAAAAAATTAAAGATAATTGGACGTAAATTTATAAATTCATTATGGAGCGTGGTCCAGTCAATTCAACGTAGCGTTGCGTAGTAGAGCTGTAAGTGAAAGAATTTTAACCGATCATTGTTTAAACCCTTTTCTGTGGCCAAATTGTTATAGTTTCAATAAATAAAAGATATTTAGTCAAGAATGTATAAATTCCAATTAATTTTTAATGAATAAATTTTGAAACGTAGTTTGCTTCATATTTTACTGTTACGGATGTTTTTATTATTTAAAATTAGATGCAAACACCAACACACTCTGACAGCAGAATCGGTCTGTGTTAATGAATAGGAAGGAAATCGATTTAATCGATAGTAACTCTCAAATCTATTATAACGTCTATTCTATTGTCAGTGAAGATCCAAAAGATGCACTTAATTTTCCTGTTGAATTCAATATCGAATGTAGTTTTTTAAGAGGTTCCTCTATTCAAGCAGAATAATACAAGTAATTAAATTAAATCGTATTTTTAAAAAAATTGTTTAGCCATATAGATAAAAATTTAGTATTTAGCTATATATCTCAATCCTACTTTGTGCTTAAATTCAAATGTATACTTTTTAAATATATTTAAATACTTTTATATTATTCCACATAAACGTACCTTTAGTTTTCATATTTATATTGACATTTTAAAATATTTTAAGTTGCATTATTGAAACTCATTGACCAAATGAATACATTTATGGAGCAAGCATACTAATTGAATTTCGTCGATAATTTTTTTTAATGTATACTTAATATAGATAGAACTTCACTCTTCGTAAAATAAAATGTCCTTTATTATTACCCCTTCCCTATTCATCCTAAAGAATCGAAGCGCTTTAAGGAAATAAGATTAAAATATAATAAAGGTCTATTTTCTGAGTATTAATTGTTTTTTAAACTCATTTAAAGTTCATGGAACGGATTGTGGAAAACTAATTTCAGCGGCACAATAAAATAATAATAAAAAAGAAAAAACTGGAATCGAAAGAATCTTTTAAATTACGTTTTTTTGTTTTCATAAATGAGGTTTAAACAAGGGAGTAATCATTAAAATACAATAACTATTCATTTATAAAACGAGTTCTAAATTAATCCATTTAAATAAAAACTTTTTTATGACAAGTAAGATTACTGAGTAACTTCAATGATTTTAAACTTAATGGGATTGTTTTATTTATGAAGTGGGATGAATATTCACCAAATTGAATAAGTTTTTTTCAAATTCTTTTGAAGAATTCAGAGAGGTTTATAATGGTTTTTGTCATATTTGTTATTCAAATTCTCATCAACAAATTCCATTTGTACATGTATGAAGAACTTATTTGATTCTTTTAATAACCGAAATTTGTTAAAAAGTTAACTATAAAACTCATCGTTAAATTAAAAACGTGTTTCAAAGATTTGTAAGGAATCATGTGAACTGTATGATTTTTATGTAAGTGCAACTTATCAAAATCTATCTAAATATAACTTTTATCAAACTTAAACTTACTATTTATTTGTTGAACATAAAGTTACAAACTATTCATTAAACTATAATTTAATAAAATCTAAAGACTAGGGAAAAAAAGTGAAAATTTTCAGATAAGCCCTAAAAGCATTAGTTGAACGCCTATTTTGCAACAAGGTAAGTGGATAAATAAAACCAACAAAAAATTTGGTTTTTTATATATATGAAACCACTCAGTTAATCAGCATCAAACTTAAAATACATTTAAGTTGACTATTACACTCCCCCTCCCCCTCCGAATAAAACACATAATATTTGTTATTATATTTTTTATTTCTGAAATTTTAAAATAAAATTTGCTAAAAGACAAAAAATTTCGTTACTGAACAATATTTTTCCTTCAAAACCATTAGAAATAAATTGAAATCCCTTTTAATCAAGATCTCTTAAATTAAAGTAGTATTAAGCCACATAATCAGGGCAGAAAAAATGATTTCTCTTTTTTCGTTTGTTCAAGCCTGAATCGAAGTAGGGATGTGGAACATCGCACAGCTTTCAATAACACTATAATGTTGGTCATTGCATTAAAATTTATGGTGTTATCTACCGTTTTCATATTTTCACTCGTTTGTATAAAAATGACCAGTTTGGCATATTTTTAGCAATATTTTTTTTTTTTTACGTGGTCTTAAAAAAAAAAAAAAAAAAAAAAAAAAAGGCGGGAAGGGGAGGTCAATTGGTGGTGTTATTCGATAGACATTGCATTGTTCCTTCGTGGTCGTAAAACAGGAAAAATCAATCCTTGATTGGCGATGGTCAAGGTCAAAGAGCTCTGTATTAAAGGCACTCATTTCTCAACTGTTTACTCTTTTATCGCATTTCTACTGGAATTTCGAAGGTGAGGACGATTAGAACCCCTTAATAAGAGGCATTAACAGAGATATTTTAATTAAAATCGTAAGAGCCATTTTTGGAAATTGCTTGAAAACATGATCGTTTAATGATTTTTAATGATTTCAATCTTATGCGCATGCACGACGTTGGCGAAAACCTTAAAATTGTAGCTCCTAGAGCCACCACTAACCCGCACACAAAATTTTAACATAGTAGGTCAATTTGTTCTGGAGTTACGCTGACTACGTGCACATAGACTCACAGATAGACATTTTTGCAATACCACTTTTTTGAAATCAGAGTATTCCTAAAACATGGAGGAATGCAAAAAAAAATCTTTTTTTTTTTTTTTTTGACTGAATGCTATACTTTCCTTACCCTATGTAAACGTATGAGTAATTGAAAGTAAAACTTAAGTGATCTGGAATAACCATAAAAAATAAGTTTTCATGCCTATATGTAAGCAGAAATATTGAAAAGACTGAAAATCTAAAGATAAAAATTACTAAAAATTAACAACATGCGAACAGTTCATTACGGACGCCAATTGTTTTATTGTAAAGCATAATGATTTCAAACCTTATTGACACTTGGATATAATTACAAAAATGTTTATAGATTGGGAAAATAGTTTAAAAAAAGCTTCAATAATAAGTTGAACTCATTAATATATCCCATCACATTATTTAATCACGATCAAAACAAGTTTACCTTCTCAACTTAGGAGAAATAAAATTCTTATTACAAACCAGGGTTGCCACGGTCATTAAAAGTGATTAATATTTTTTAACTTGTTTTCAAGGCATTAAAAGTACTTGAAAATGCTTAGAGCTTCCTAAGAGTCCTTAAATTTTTTCTAATGTTTTGTGTGTCCGATGGCAATATTTATAAAAACTCAACTCTAATTTGCTTATTCCCTCAAGACCGCTACTTATCAGCTCTGCTTCTCAATTGTCTGGTATACTTGTATTTTGCATACGTCAACTTATACATACGTTTTTTAACAGAAGAATTTTACGAGTATAGTGCATATGAAGAATGGATTGCAACATCACCAAAGTCTGTTCATAATGCAAAATGCAATGTAAAATCACATATAAAGGCATGCCTGAAAACCAATTTTTGAAGGTCCTTAAAAGTACTTGAAAAGTCATTGATTTTCATTCTGGGATTTCACAATGTTGAACATAAAAATTACATTTTCTTTTGCTAAATACCCTGCAATGTTAACTTCTTAACTCCTTACATATTTATTTTTTTGTAAGATTATCTCTCTAAAACACATAGATACTGCCATTTAAACTATTCTATGAGCAGTTTTCTTTAGACAGGGATGTTCTCTTGGAAGGTATTATTTATGGTATTTATTACCTCTGTATCATTGACAAACAAAACTATACAAATTATTTTATTTTTAGATTTTTAAAATTAAGTTATCTAATATATCAAAACTTATTTCCAGAACCATCTTTCATTTACAGCAGAAACACGATTAAGAAAAACACAGAAAGTAATTTAGAAATACTAATTTTAAATACTAGAAGAAATAAACAATTAATGTTCTTCAATGTAAAAATCCTTAGAATATGATTCTTTTGTGGTTTTTTGTAACTCTACATTTAATCTCGGAAAAATTAAAATCGTTACCCCTCACTGGATTAATTACAATATCTTTTTTAGGGTTTATGACAATGAAGTGCATATTAAAAAAAGTTTCGCAAAAAGTCAGAAGTATAGTAAATTATGCATCCACTAAACATGTAAACAAGATCAGAAACACCTGCGTCGAGGTTCTTAATATATATGATAATAAGAAAAGCAAAAGCATTAAAAAAATTACTTACAATTGCTTTTATTAAAGGTTCAATTAATTTTTCCAAGTAATATGTTTCAACTTTAAAAAATTGAAAACTACGCTTGAATACTTATGAGAAATAAATGTAACAATACGCTTTTAATTCTTACTAAAAATTAACGTTGGGAACAAATACAATCAATTTAATATATTTTTTGCTGTTTATTATTACATGCACCAATCGGTGGAAAAGAAAAATGTGGTACATGTTCACTGAAAAATGGAAGTTCGATAGTTTCTGTAACGTTTGAACAAAATGAATTTATTTTCGTGTCTTTTATATTAATATGCATATTTAAATTTTCATAATTCAATTTTTGTTATTTTATCCCCATTTTTTTCTTTGTAAAGTAAAATTCTTTCTTAAATTATGTTGCAATATAAATACATACACATACCATATGTATATTGCATGATTATGACTTGACACTTAAAACACTTTAAACGTTTTAAGAGAAATTTTTTATTCCTATTTAGTCATATCGTCTAATAAGCTACATTTTAAATTGTTTTGTATTAAAAAAGGGAGAGGGTAGAAGCAAAATATCCTATATCCATCTATGTACAATTTAAATTTATATGCAAGTAATCCTGAATAGCAGATATGTCAAATTTCATGTAAAGTTATTTACATTGCAGAAACATTGGCGATACAATAAAATGCATTAGTTTCTAACAACTAATAAAGCAAGTGTTTTTTTAGATCTCATATATACAGAACATACATTTAAAATTTCATTTCGGTATACATTAATTTTTATTTAAAAGATTAAAATTATTTAGTATTTCAAATTAAGTTTAGTGAATTTAATTTTCAAGTTTATTAAAGTGGGCTTTAACCTAAAAACCTTCAACTCTCAAGAGCTTCAACCAAGAAAAATAATTTCAATAAAATGAAAAGAGAAATTTCGAGCAGATATCACTTCCTCATTGGAGCTTATTTGGGTTTTGAGATTTACTTAGTGAAAGATTCATACTGTAACATAACTATAAGTTATATACAGGGTGGCCATAAAATAACTTTCCCTATTTGGCGCCATCTCTGTAGCTAAAACGAATGAACGAAATTAAACCATATTTTATATGCAGACTGTAGAAGGCATGGGGTGACGAATTCCGCCGGGGAAAAAAATTAGTTCCAAAAGCTGCCGATAGGAGAGATTTTGGCTCTGCTCTCATGTACGTATTACGTATGAAGAAATTTGCATATCGAGATCATAATTTTGAAATATTCCTAGTGCGTACATGAAAGATGAACTAAACATTCCCTTTTAAAAGAGCGAGCGTTCAGGTAGCAATTCGTGCATTGATTATTCCAATATGCGACCTACCTCAACGTTCTTTGCTGGTAAAACTGTTCTACCCTAGACACCGTGCAATGCTGCGGCGGCTCTTCAAGAATTTCAAGGCTTCATAACCTGAGTAAAGGTTCAATGTGCACCACTCCTTACCCCGGACATCACCTCATGCGACTATTGGCTATGAGGGTACCTTAAATGTGCTTGTGATAAACTTTCAAATCTTGAAGTCGAGCATAAGACAGGGCGAACATCCAAACTGACAGTTTACATGCAGCTGTATACACCGAATGAAATATGTATGTTGTATACCGGGAAGGTCAGCATATTGAAAATTTTGCGCGGAGTCCAGGTGACCTAAAATATTAATGATTACAAGATTATATTCTGTGTTTCATTTATTCATTTATAGCTGTATAGTATGATATTTTTTTTATCACTAAATGATTACTGACATTCTGAATAATCCATTTTCCATGCGTTCATTGTAATTTTTCACATGTTTCAATTCCGACAGCGCCAATTTTCTCCCTATCGGCAACTTTTGAAACTATTTTTTTTTTTTTTTTTTTTTGGTGGAATTCATCTCCCCACGTCTTTATATAAAACTACATATAAAATATGGTTTCACTTCGTTCATTCATTTTAACTGCAGATGTCGTCAAATAGGGAAAGTTATTTTATGGCCACCCTGTATAATGATTTAATATACAAAATAGAAGTTTGAAATTATTTGTCATATTAATTTATATGAGCCATTTTTCGATCTACCTTAAAGGCACCTAACTACCCCTATTAAGACAGTAAAAAAATGTCGCACTGCGAGTTTTTAATAAGGATTTGTTCATTCAGCTAAAATTTAATGAAAAAATCCATTTGAAACCTCTAAACTCTGGATTTTCTTTTGTTACTTTCATGGTAAGTGAAAAAATAGAAAAGTTAAAAGCATTAGAAAGTATTAAGAGTAATAATTGTGAATGCTCATTATTACTTTGCAGCCTAATTTAATCTACATTTCATTTCAATAAGCAATCATAGGCAGATCCAATTAAATTATTACATCTTTATTCTTTTTTATAAAACATACTTCTGTATGATTCAATTTTTTAAAAAAAAAATTTTAATTTAAATTCTTTTTACACAAATGCAAGTTATTTAGAATATTTTAAAACAAAAATTATGCAATTTATACAAATGCAATATAAACTTTCACATTGCTCCAACTGTCGTAGGTAATTGAATATATTCTACATACAAATAAAATATATTTTCTCATCTCCTAAAAGATGAATTTTAAAAACTCATCTGTCAGGAACAAATCAAAGTTTGGAACCTGTACTCTACAGTTGGTTCAAATACAAAGTAGTAGGGGATTCAAATTCAAGGATTTATCATATTTTTTATTACTTTTGAATGAAAATAAGTATAAAAATATAGAAAAAAGTTTAAAACTTTATAGTAGAGTTTGCACATTGAAGTTAGCAAGACAATTCTGTACATGATTACGGATAGGTGACAGTAGACCTGATTCCACTGTCAAATATAGTAAACTAAAAATAGAAATTTACAACTTTCTACTTAAGAAAAAAGTAATGCACCGGAAAAGTTATAAAGAATAGAATTTACCCATGAGTAAAAATATTCTAATATATTTTGATGGAACATATCTTTGTTCTTTACCTCAAAAATAAATAAAACTTTGAAATAGCAAAAAGTATAAAATAGCAATTTCATTTTCGTTTGTTTATTATCCTTAAATTTTTGCTTTCTCCATGGAAAAAAGCAATATTTTAAAAACTTTTCATGGATTTTGTGCGATGCATTTCAAGACTTTTATTGTTTTTTATTTCAGCTGTGTTTAATAATATAGAATTTGTAAGAGTTTCAAAAATCATGGCAGAGTTTTAGATGCAAGGTTAACATACTTTCTACTTAAGAAAAAAGTAACGCACCGGAAAACTTATAAAGAATAGTGTGCGATGCTAACAAAGAAAATAAATATAGTCAATCGAACTGACTGTATTGTTTTCCGAATCTAGATATACAATATTAAAAAAAATGGAATTGTATATGTTGTTATTGTATTTAATCAACACATGTTTTAAATTGTATAAGTAAAATTATATTTATTTTATTAAATTTTTTATATTAGGAAATTGTTTAATGCTAAAAAAAGGTAATTTATATATACTTATAACTATTAATTAAAGTTCTAGACTTCAAAAGAAGTAACTTGACAACAAAATTCAGATCTTCAACATTGAAATATTGTGTCAAAAAATTAATCTAACCCAATAAAACATACAACCTCTTGTTATCTAGTTACTTCTATAAAATAGAAAGTAACTGAATAACAAGGCTTTCCATTAATTAATTGAGATCGAACCAATTATTTTAAAACCACAAGCAACAGGATTCTAAATTAAAAAAGTATCGGTCTTATAAGTTTTATGAAAATAAGTCTTTTTTTAAGTAATTATTTAATTAAGAATTTAATGAACTGTTTCTAATTGGAACTGCCATTTGTGTAATGAGATATCATTGTTAAATATTACTGATGTATGAAAACATTGCATTTCATCCACTCGTGTGAAAATGTGATCTTTAGTGGAAAGAAATATATAACAATTTCCTTTCAAAATATTGTACTTAACAAAATCACAATATAATCCACACAGTTTTTGTATGTAAAATAATTGCTTTCTTTTTAAGTTTTCAATCCTGAAAGACTTTTCTTAAAAGTAATTCAATTGATACGTGTGTTGACTTTTCGATTTTTGTGTAAACTATTATTTCATAAGGCATTGAAAATCGAAAATTATTGAACTGGTTTGGATAGAGCTTGTATACTTAATTGTGGGGTTTCAGGGTTAGAAACATAAGTGAAAATCATAAGTTATTCATATTTTAAAATAAACTCTGCATAACATAATAATTTCATTGTTATTTTTTCCATGTAATTTGTAGATAATACAATATATTTTATCGAGGATCATTTGAAACTAATGTTAGTTTAAATATTAATTATCTAATTTTTATAAACGGTATAATGGTTAGCGTTCTAGCTTCTAGACCGCGAGGTTGCGGGTTCGAGTCCCGTGTTTGGCATGGGTGTTTGTAAATGTATGTTGGCTTGTCTAATGACGAAAGTTTCGGAGCATTATAGCCCTCGTGTAGCTGACGGCGCCAGATAATCTGAAAACAACCAACCAACCAATCTAATTTTTATTTCTAAAAAAAATAAACTGAAAATGTTTCTTATCAAGTATTATTTTAAAATACAACATCGAAAAGTTTTTAGATAATATTAATTATTTTCGATAAATTTCGAAAACTCTAAAATTTACAAAATCAAACAAAGGCACATAAAATTCTTGATTTTATTAACATAATTGTAACATATTTAATTAATCTGTAACAGTTTCCTCGACTTACCAAATGTTATTACTTTAGTAATTTTTTTTCTCAAATTCTTTTATTTCATAGTTAATCTATTGTGTTTAAATTAGTAGTTATATTTTTTTAAAAGGGTTTAAATATCTTTTTAAATCCTTTTTAATAACTTCGATTTTATTTGTCGATGGGAGCGGAATCTGGGGGAGGCCTAATTAACCCTCTTGCCGTCATTCAATCAGGCTGAAACTTAGCAGATAGGTTCGATGTCGGTGACAGTGCATTCTATCAATTTTTTTAATGTTATTAAAAAGTTGCTTTTATGGAAAACTAATAAACCAACTTGCCGTCATTCACAATCGCATCAAGTAGCCTAAAACCAATCATTGTTGAAACTCTTTCCTGTTGCCAAAAATTGTTTTAATAAATAAATAATAAAATTACTTTAATTAGAATAAACAAAAGATATTATGAAGTGAGTGATAAATTCGCGTTCATTTTAATGAATAAATTTTGAAACGTAGTTCGTCGCACATTTTGCTGATAGAAATGTTTTTGATATTTAAAATTAAATGCAAACACCAATCACACACTGTTTACAAAATCGGCGCTGTGCTAACGAATATAAAAAAAAATGGCAATGGATATAAAGGATTTGTATTAAAAACTTTGTTTTTATGGGTTATATTATTAAATTCATCTAATTGCATCCTAAAGCAAAAATACAAACACTCTATAATTCTGTAAGTGGTTAAACTCTTTGGACGGTTCCTCTACCTTTAAGCATATCTCCTCAAATGATAAACTTATTTCCTGGACGTCAGTTGAGTAATTTGCATAATGCGTTGGGATTGCTGCAATCTTAAAATTTATTACTTGTTTCGCGGGACACTGTTCAAGGAAGCATCAATGAAATGGCGCTGGAGAGCATGCAATCAATTGTGACACTACTCTATTATTAGATACTATTTAGTCGAGACATCTTTTAAATAGTTTGCACCTCGAAATCTTGATTTCCTGAAACATTTCCTAAATATTGAGATCATAAAAGTGAGTCTGGTAATGATGATATTACTCAACAGTTTATTTGTTTGAGATAGCGAACACAATTTTATAAATGCTTCAACTAATTCAAGATAAGATTTGAATATATTTAAATCTCATGAAATGCCCTGTACTCATTTTAAAGATTATTTTTCTCTGTTTAATTTTTTAGTTACTGTACTCTAAGTACTTTTTCAGTCATATTATCTTTGGTTTGGTAAATAGTTTATTACTCTCTTTATAATAGCACGCAAATTTCGTTGCATTTAGCTATTAATGTGATAAAAAATTTTACAATACCTAAATGTAAAAGAAGAGTAGTACTTTTATTTGTGAAATTTAACCCTTTGCCTGTGACGCCCGAACTCAGTTCGGGCAACGCAAATGCACCAACCCAATTTTTTTTTTTTCAATTTTAGCACGTTTTTCTCAAATATATTCCACAGGCAAAGGGTTAAATATATTTTATTCAAAGTTTTATCCAAAATTATATTCACCGTTAACCTAAGACACCATGATATATTCTATGCTAAGATGTAGCATAATTTATGTATTTGAATAAATCGAAAAGTCCGAAGTATTAGTTAAGAATCAATATCATAGCTTACAGTTTAATGGGACTCCATACCTCTTTGCCTCCATAACTAGTGATTCAAATCGATTGCGTTTTATTTGACAAAAACCCAGCAAAATTGGCCACTTGTTTTGGTAAATTTTATATTGCATAAGAACATATAAAGGCGGTACGACTGCAAGGAGAAAAGATCTTTAATGTAATCTTAAATCTAAACGGGTAATTTTAGCGCTAAAACAACTTTCTTTGTTTTATAAAGAAACCATCAATTAATGTATCTAATGGTGAAACGAAAACTTTTGTGTCTCCATACCGTTGTTAAATCATATTTGAATTCGAAAGAAAGTTATATAAAAATAATTATGCCGTGTGGGACCTTGCATTATGTCAAGTTGGTATCATTGGTCCTGAACTAGTTAGAATATTTTTAATTTTATATCATTTCAAACTCTTGCGCCCAAGATGAGGCGTGGTTTTCGCCCAACTGAACAGAAGAATAGGTGGGGATTCACCTCACTTTTGGAACTTTTCCGTGTATATCTGCAACATCGTCAAACCTTTTTAGTCCCCCCCCCCCTTATTCCGGTCTTTGCATCCATTTGCCACCACTAAAACAATCTCATAATAATTAATCATTTCTTAAGTGATAAGAAATACCTATTAACTGCATGTTGAAAGTATGATTTGATAACAACAAGACATTCCTTAACTGATACTTGAAAATGATTTTACTTTAGCTACATTATACAAATTTTTCTTAACAAGCAGCATCAAAATAAGCAATAATGTAACTACAAATAGTTTTCCACTATATTTAATTTTTTATTTTTCCAAAATTTCTTATTTTAAAAGCTATTTAAATATTCTGTCAAAACCTCTATTCCATTTCAATTGGACTTAAGACATTTCTTCTACAAAATTGAGTTTAATTAATTGAATTTAAATCTATAAAGATTATTATTTTACAAAATTAATGTTTTATGCAATTAAATATTTTACAAATTCTATTTGATTTATAAAATTAAGATATTAAGAACCTTTAAATTTTAAGTTTAAACTAATTAGCTAAGTACTTGTCTACAAATAAATAATAGTATATTTCTACAAATTAATATTAAGAATTTAATAAAAATATTTCTCACGAAGTGAAAGTTTCTTCTCCTTATAAAAACAACGTATTTCTTATCAAACGATTATTATTATTATTCACCAATAAAATTAAATTACTACTTATCCCTTAACATACTTACATGAATACATACAACCAAATAGTTATTACTTGTTTAAAATTAACGGCCAGTGAACTCTTTCAGTAAATTCCTACTCCTTTCATTTTCGAGGAAGACAATGGTTTAGAAAAAGCATCACTGCAACAAAAAAAAAAAAACAAAAAAAAAATTCAAGAAACTGCCATCACATTTCACATATCCTAGCTTCGCAAAGCTTTAAATCCTCAAAGTGTTATCGTGAAAGTTTATTTTAAATTTAAATGTAATACACATCCAGTGCATCTTAAACTCTTTTGGCGGGGGTACTGAACTCCTTCTAGACGAGAAGATAAAATGAAATTGTAAGGAAAGCACTCGGTGCTGTTTGGAGAGAAAGAAAAGGAACGATTTTTTATTTTCTGAAGTACTGTGTAATTCATCATTGGAACGGAAGAAAATCATTATATAGACGGATAATGCCTACGAGTGAATGGATTTCACACAGGTGGTAGTTGATGGATATTTGAGTCAACCAATTCGAAAACACGATAGAGAAGAAAAATTGTTAGATCATGTAACTTTTATTTTCATTGTTAAAGTCGAATTGATTAAACCATGCTCACAAACTTTTATCGCAATTTTGCGAAGAGAAACTATTTATATCGACGTTGTCTGCAAATGCTTTATTTATGTTTAAATCAGTGTACCAACGTAATCAACTTTAGATTTAAATATAAAAACTTATAACCATTATAATTAAGAAAATATCTAAAAGTGCATTTTACTGCATATGAAATTGTTTATTGGAACTGGAAATACAAGTCTACAATAGCTTTTAAAAAAATAAAACAAGCCAAAAAAAAAAAAAAAAAACTGTGTAATTCATTAGCTATATAAATACGAAGTGAATTTCCAACAAAACTCACAGAAAAACTCAATTTCGATTCTCCCAAAGAATTCAGAAATGTTTAACAGATAACGGTAAAAACGAGTAATTTAAAATAACGTTTACGTAGTAGATAGGGGATAGCTGTATTAAACAAGTAGTTTAAAACAACCTTTACAATTACTTTGCTTACAGTATAGAGACAAGAAAAAGCTATATTACACGCACCTGTATTAACTTCTTTAATGTATATATTTTCCGAAAATACTCAGAGAACTGAGTATTCACCCAAGACGAAATCAAAAGATGTCAGAAGTAGAAGTCATTCAATAAAAAAATTAGATTGCACTTCATAAGTATAACTTACAGGTTGTGGCAAAATTAATATAAAATCAAAGAACGTGCTTAGGAGAATAAAGAACGCAGTGAGAAGCTTACCAAAGTAGTTAATGTTTTAAAACGAATAGAAACATTTTTCAAATTTGTAATAATTGTTTTCCTACTCTTTTTTTATTATTAAGATTATCTGCTTGGCCCCGCGTTGCCGAGACCCTTCGTTGGTGTATAGGTCTCAGCTTTTGAAGCTTCACGAATGGGATCGCTTTGCTCGCAGAATGGTTCATTGCTACGCAAAACTAAGCTAGCTTCGATCGCTAAAAATTTCATTGTAACAAAGAATTTTTAAATTATGTTTTTTTAAGTCCAATTAGAAGACCAAAACTATTTGTTGAACATTTCAGAGCTGTAGCCCTATTAGAAATCGATTTGTAAAATATGTGTTAATTAATTAAAAAAAGTTATAAAAATTTTAGTTTTCTATTTTTCAAGAATCTAATTAAAAGGCTAAAACTACTTATGTTGAGAATTTCAGAGCTGTACCTCTATTTGAAGTCACTTTGTAAAAAAAAAAAAAATTAAAAAAGATCTTATTAAAATGTTAACATTCTATATGACATAGGTACAATTAGAAGGCCAAAACTACTTATGTTGAAAATTTCAGAACTCTATGCTTATTTTAAGTAACTTTCTATAGAGCCACAGACACACATTCAGCTTGTTTTATTAATATAGATTACATGGCTCTATCTAAAGGTGAATCATTTAACTATTTTTTTTCTCAAAAATAATTATTTCCCGTTATAAATATTTCACAGCCAATCTCACTTTGAAGATCCTTTTTTTTTTTTTTTTTTTTTTTTTTTTTTTTTTTAATATTCTATGTAATACGGACTTTCAACAAAGTATCACTAAAATGAATCCACCTCACTTCTTTCAGAAATGCTCCGACAGCAAAGTATCCGAAAAGACCATCTTCGCCACTTTCGCCCGAACTTTACCACCCAGCTCCAAAGTGTCCAAGTCTCTCATTTCTCTTCTGAAGCACTTTCAGTGGAACAAGCTGGTTCTGCTTGTGTCGGAAAACCCATCAGAGAAGCAGATTGCAGAGGCATTGATCCACTTGGCCATGAGGAACGACATCGACATACTGGAGACATTTTACCTGCCTGGAGACTACCTCACAAAAGACAATACCACACTGAAGGAGATAGTGCTGCAGACTTACCAGAAGACCAGAGGTGATATTTTGTTTCTTGTAGATATTGGCATAAAGAGTGAATTCAGGAATTTAGAGAAAGGGGAATGACTTTCTACTAGGTTGTTTATGTTAGTCAAATTTCAATAAGTTCGTGGATGAAACTGCAGGTTGATTTGAAGTATTCGTTGGGGTAGCATGCAGCTATATTTTTGTTTTGCGATACACTACTGAGTGAATTGTGTCAAATAGAATTAAAATTTTATATATTTTAGAATTTATTGTGCATATATTTAATTATTTTGACTTTAAGGGGTTGAAGTAAAGAAAAGCTAAAACTCAAATATGTTGATTTCGAGGTATGATGTGCAATCAGCTCAAAATATAATTACTAACCATATACGGAACCGAACACTGCTTCTATTTATCAAGCTATTATTCTATAATTTCAATTTATTTTCTTTCTTTGTCCTAAGTGATATTTAGATAAATAAAACCTATTTTATTCCGTTATATTTCACCATGTTATGTATCAGGCTGTAGTGTGATAGTAGCTGTTTTATATTCCAGTTCCAATACATAGTAGGTCATTTATTTGTACATAAGTCTTAATGAAGAAACTTATTACATAGAATTAGCACTAAGAGGAAGTTATAAGATAAAAGCAATGATAATATCTTGAACATTTAAACTATGTGTGATAAATGTTCTAAAAACTAGATTTGAAAATTTGTGGACTGACTTCTGGTACTTCGAAGAACTCACAATTTTCGTACAAAATATTCATAACACGATAAATAATTGAATAAAATACAGCAGTATTTCAGATTTTCCAGAATCTTCAAATATATTTAGTCGGAAGAAGTAAAGCACTCCCTTTACAAAATAAAGTCTCTAACACTTTACATTAAGAGATATGAAGACGTTACTATTGTACGTCGTTTTCTTTTCCCTAAGTTTCGCTATGAAATATTTTATCTTACAGCAACTAATTTCCTGGATTTACTACGGGATGGAAAACTTTTTTTATAATACATTATGCACAACTTTAGCATACATTTTATAACGGATTTAAGCTTTGGAAGAGAGCCAAAACCTTTTTATTTGCATCTTTAAAAATTCATACAAAAATATATTTACGAATAAGACGATGACCTTACACATCATCCTAGGAAACATAAACTAAACTTTTGTGTGTTATAAAAACTCTCGTATTAAGTATCAGTAAAAAGCTCTCTCTCTCTTGTGGCTCAACTCCGAGAGTAGATGATTTAAGACTCACTTCGACTTTTCTTGACAATAAAATAAAGCTTTCAGTATTTTGAATTCAATTTTAATGATAAGGATTTTCAGAAACCAGACTTTTATGAAACAGTAGAAAGGGGTTTGGAAAATCGTCTAAGCTAATCTGTATTTAAAGTAGATAACTTTATGACATTTAAAAAAATCTTTTTAAAAATCTTTCAGATTTATTTATATTTTTACTTTTTCAAAAAGGTTGCTGACCGGCTTTATAATTTTGTACCGACAATTACTTCAAAGAATGAGAGTGAAATCGTCTAAGTACCAAACCATTCCTTTGAAATAAAGCAGGAAGCAAATATTTTATTTTCTTGTTAAATTCTCTTGATTTTCAAGTGAGAACTGTGTGACTGAAAAACCCCGTTTCAAATATTCAACTAATTGCCTAGTGAGATACGATTGATTTCTATTTTATTATTCATTTTAATTCTTCTTTTTTGTATTATCCTTCGCTTTATTTTAATTTTTATATTATCATTTCTTTTAATTTTGCGTTTTATATTATTTTAGTTTTTTAATTTTCTTTTTTATATTATTGTTCGTTTTAATTTTACTTTTTAAATTCTTGTTTTATTTTATTTTGCTTTTTTATATTATTGTTTTGATTTTGCTTTTTATGTAATAATTTTTCCAAATCAATTTAATTTTTCTTAATAAAAATTCATATAATATACTTAAATAAAAAGAAATTACAGGGTGTCCACAGATCGGGAAAACCGGGAATATCGGGAAAAGTCAGGGAATTCGGTATTTCGGGAAAAATCAGGGAATTATCAGGGATTTTGTCAAAAAGTTTAAAGGAATTTTTCGAAATTAAAATGAAACTATTAATTTTGACAATTAAAGATACACTGCTACCAAAAATACAAAAATCAATTTGAAAAAAAAATTAGAAAAATTAAAAAAAAAAAGTTCGCATTAAAATTTCCTGACAATCACTGAACCTGCTTGCTTTCAGATTTGCCTCAAATCGCCGATGGAATGACTAAATTTCTTTCTCATTTTTCTCTCATATTATAATAGTCTATCGGCATTATTTACGTTGGTATTTGATGGTCATTTTTCTGAACGTTACGATGTTAAAATGGCCGATATTTTCGTGATGTGTCCCTGACGCTATTTCAGAGATTGCACCTGTCAGCCATGGTACAGTTCTGCTTTTTTAGATTTCAGCGTTTTTATTGTGAAATTTCGATCATTCCTGAGACGGATTCAAAACTGCATTACGATTTCATTGGGTTTACTTGCTTGTCTGACAACCAAGGAACTTACATACTTTCAGACTTCCCCAAACTTGTGATGTAATGACCATTTTTCTTGCTGATTGTCAGCATGTATCGCTGTTATTTATGCTGGTGTGTGGTGGTTAGTTTCGCGGAACGTTACTCTGATGTTAAGCTTGTTATTGCCAAGATTTTCGCTGCTAAGAAGGGAGCTTTCACCGAGATTAACATTTTTGTGATGTTCATTTTAGTCCCTATTAATCACTATTCTAAGGTTTGCGCCTCAATAGTTGTCTATATCGCAGAGATTTACGCTTGTGATTGTCAATTTCGTAGATTGTGACGTCGATAGAATCGCGTCTATTTCAATGATTTTCATCGATATATTGGATGCTAATGTTGATATTTACGTTAGTGTGATGGTCATTTTTGCCGATTGTTGCCTTAATGCAGGGATGTGATTACTTCCGTCGATCTTTCCGCTTTCCTGAATTTTTCTTATTTTTCCACCTATCAAAGTTTTCCTCCCACAGCCGACCAAACGGTATAGTGGTTAGCGTGCTAGCTTCTAGACCTCGAGGTTGCGGGTTCGAGTCCCGCGTATGGCATGGGTGTTTGTAAATGTATGTTGGCTTGTCAAATGACGAATGTTCCGGCTCATTATAGCCCTCGTGTTGCTGACAGAGCCAGATAATCTGAAAACAACCAACTTTTCTCCCACAAATTTCTCATTGATCTCGCGGAGATTAAAATTTCCTGAAAATCATGGAACCTGCATGCGTTCAGTCTTCCCCAAACCACCGATGGAATTATTATTCCCTCCCACCTTATTTTTCTGTAATGTTAGACTCTATCGGAATTATTTACATTGGTATGTTAGAGCCATTTTGCAGAATGTTACGCTGATGAAATGGCAGTTATTCCTGTAATTATGGCGAGCGTTATCTCCGTTATTACGTTGCTGTGTGATACTCATTTTCGTCGAGTTTTACTCCAAAATAATAGCTACTGACGTTATTGCTGAGGTTTGCATCTGTCGGACATAGTACAGTTAAGCTAAAACGCGAATTTCGACTTTTTCTTTTAATTGAAATTTTGATCATTCCTGAGATCGATACAAATCTGCTTTACAATTTTGTTGGACTTACAAGTCTGACAATCACGGAATCTTCTTACCGGGCATTTTTGCCGATTGTTGGTTTAATATAATTGCCGAGACTTGCGCCCGTACGGCGGCCGCTATCACCGATATTTACGTTGAAGTAGCTGTAATTTTCACTTAGATTTAAGCCGTTTTACCTGAAGTTATTGGCGAGATTCACTCCGTCGTTTTGGTGTCATTCGCCTAGACTTCCGCTGATGTGAAAGCCGCTATGTACGTTATTAGTGTGTATGTGAGGATCGTTTTCACCGTTTGGTTTGAATTTTTTCACCGTTTGATTAGAATTTTAATTTAATTTTGCACAAGAAATTAATCCAAATCTTCCCAGTTTTTATTATGTATCCTTATTTAAAATTGTCATTTTAAGTGCTATTGAATGTAAAATTGTTTATTTTAACTTGAAAAACAATTTTGCATTTTAACTATAGATGTAAATAATAGTATAAAGTTAAAGGAATTTTTGTATGTATAATTGTTTAAAATTAATTGTCTGGGGAAAATGTGTTTATTTTGTAAAAATTTTGCTTGGGTATTGTACTTAAACAAAAAAGAAAATTTCAAATAATGCATATAATGAAATTGAACAATTTGGACAACGAAATTATGCAAACTAAAAAGCCAATGAAAATGGTGTAACTCCCCCAATCCAACTACATTTGAAGACATTTTTTTTTTTTTTTTAATACACAAATTCATATATAATTAGTAAAATATAAAAATTTTACTTTACGAAAATATTTTAAAGTAATTATTGATTTTTAAAATTTAATTACAATTTCAAGTATTCAGAAAACAAAAATAGTTAATATAATATATAGAATATTTGTTAAATGTGTGTGTGTGTTTGATCCATTTTGACATGATTTATGGTTTGTCTTTATTTTTAAAATTTTACTTAAGAAAACAGCTTATTAAATCTGAAATTTAATACTAGAGTCCTCTTTTCTTGAGATTAGATTGTAATGAAAAAAAAGTGTGATTTTAAAGTATAATTGCACATGCACAGTGCAGGTACATTATACATACACTACACTAAATGAAGCAATTTGTTATTTGTGTCATAAATGTGTAAAGATAAACAGTACATGCATCATAATTTTCTTTATGGTGGTGAATTTGGATGTTCTTTTACTTGAAAGTTTATAATTTATATATATTTTGTCGATAACTTATAATCAGGGAAAAAAATTGGGTGTTACAGGGAATAATCAGGGAAATATCAGGGAATTTTAAAATAACTTTTCTGTGGACACCCTGAATTATTTCCATAGTGATATACTAAAATAAGATAGATAATCATGAAAAAAAAGTGTCATTTTCTTTTTCTCTCATAGATTTTAGGAATGTTACCTTAGTCATTTATAATTTTCCCCTCTTTATTTTCCGATAATTATAATTTCACACTCTAGAGTTAATTCAAGAAGAAGTTATTTTAGTATTGTTCAAAAATAGAAAACATGATGTAAAAACATAATTATAAAAAACATAATTATAAATGTTATAGTAATCATTAATAATTATTACATCTGTAATTATAGCTCTGAACTTTTGGGTTACATTTTTACATTTTGCAACATTTCGTTACTGTCATGCTCACAACGTAATAGCGTTACAGGCCAAACCCAATTCAAAACTAATAGTTTGGCTAAAAATTCAATGCTCGGCTTAGCTAGTTTACCTGATTGAATATCAAGATAAATGTGTTTTTTCCCAATCGGAAGTTTCCTGCAACATATATATTTAGGTGAAAGCATACACTTTAGGAATTGGAGTTATTTATATTACTATTTGATTATTGAGTTTGAAATACAAACTGTTTCAGCAATGGTTTCTTTTTTTAAAGTGTCATTTTGAATCAATCCCTATTGAATTATATAAATTGACAATGATTTTTTCTAGTATTTTTTTTTTTAAGTTAGACAGTATCCTGTAATCAATTTCTTGGAGCTTACAAGCAAGTTTATTAAAACACATTTCTTTTTCAATCTAAGGTAATTACAAAAACCAATAAATTTCAGAAACATTTTATCACTTATGTGATATTCCGGTAAATCCGGTAATTTCACAGGTAAATTAAAAAAAAGCGTGACAGGTGTTATTATTAACTTTTTAGTATCATAAAAAATAAATGCTGTACTGTATTTTTCAAATTCTTACATAACATTTTTATTTAATAAATAACGTCTTGTAAAACAAATTTAGTGCTTGAATAAAAGTAGTGCTTCTAACATAGTCATTTGCTGTTTTTTAATCACTCTATTGTTTCTCCGTACATATATTTGCTTAGATAAGAGCACATTTCCCAAATACACTAACTAATAAATGTAAATTTATTGGTAGATCATGAAGAGGCGGTGTGATAAGGAATTTTGTTGGGGAGGGGGGAAACAGGCTTGTCTGACTTCATAGAAGAACAACTGATAGGACACAAAGGCTAATTGAACGATAAAAGACACCATTTTTAAAATTTTGATTTCTTTATCTTTAAGATAAACAGTATTTTTGGACATCAAAATAAAGGTGGTTTTTTTATGTTATAATAATCGTTACATAGTTTTCTTTTAAGCTCGAGCTTAAAAATGTAGTCTTCATTTTGTATGAGGAATAAAAGTTACTAAGGATAATGTGAAAAAACGAACAAAGTGCTTTTGTAGTAGATCGTTTTTGCTCGAGTAATGGACAATTTGATTTTTTTTTTTTTTATATATATATTCAGCTGTCAAATTGAGTAAAATCATTGTTACTCTAATAATTGTGGTAAATAAACAAGTTGTATTTTAATAAAAAAATATATATATTTATTTTAATGTTGCTTTTCAAATACACTTCTAGGTTTTAGGGCTTTTAAAAAAATTATGTATTTTTTTTATATTCAGAAGTGATTAAAAGTATCAGAAACGTGTTTATCAAATAATTGCACTCATTTATCCTACTTGTTTAAAGTTTAAAAAAAAAAAAAAAAAAAAAAAAAAAAAAACACTTATTTAGTATATCGTTTTAACTTGCATTTTGAACATTTTTCTTTTTTAAAGATATAATGGTTTGATGAGCAAAACATAAAATGTATAAATATTGTACAGATTTTTACAAATAATTGATTTTTTTTGCTCGCATTTATCTGTGTAATCGGTGGTAGAAGTGGTGGGAAAAAACTGGGGGGGGGGGGGACGCCCAAAATTTGGTGACAGGTACACCCTCCTTCCCTTCTCCCATTTTCAATGAAAAAATTTATGAATTCGTAACTTATATTAAAAATATTAACTAGTAAAGAAATAATTTATACTTCATAACATTAACATTAAACGAGGGTCCAAAATTTAATGTTATTTTAATGAATATTCGGCGACTTAGTATTTTTACTTGGAAGTAAAAGATAAAGTTAAGTAATAATGTAATAATCAATGTTAAATACTCAACAGCTTTTTTAAATTAAATTTAATATGTATAAATGTGTATACTTTTATGAAATTAAATTAATAGATAATTCTAAAAAGGTTTTTTTTTTTTTTTTCTTTTTTTGAATAGCTTGTCTTTATATGAAACAAGAATATAAATTTAACTTAAAAGAAAGTTCCTCCAAAGTTGAAAGTTGACAAAGTGTAACTATATTTGTTAGTAAAAATGTTGGTAAAATATCTTTATACAAAGTAGTATAATACATTTTTATAATAATATGATATAGATACTATAAATAGTCTTAAAGTTTTCAAATGTGAAAATAAATCACTTTTCACCGTGTCACTACATTTAAAGGTTAATGTTATTTTTCATTAGTTGATTTTAGGCGGATTGAATGCTTTTAAAAGTGTGGGGGGGGGGGATTTCAGTAGTTTTAGAAGTAGGGGGACGCATGGGTATGTTCTTGAAAAGTGGGGGGGGGAAGCGTCTACTCACAATTCCAGCACTGTGTGTAATAACATTTATCTGTGTTTGATCATTAGATCAACCCTTGGATTTTTTTAAAAAATATTCAGAATTTGAACTTATAAATGTAAAACTAATCTAAAAAATATTTTAATTATTAAAACTTAACTTAGCTTAGCTTTAATTTGAGTCTGATATCTAGTAAGTGTAAATACTTTTATGAAAACTGCACGTGTTTAAGTTAATTTCAAGTTTAATTTAAAAAGAAAGACCAGTTTTTTTATAATTTCGATATTTAGAAAAACACAATATAACAATCCTACAGCTATGTATCTTTTGAGAAATACGAAATCTTTTCTAGTCAGTGTAACTAAATGCAAAAGTAAGCTAAAAATATTATAAATTATTCGTCTTAAGCAAAAGGTAGTTTTTAATTCGTTTAAAGCTAATCACTCTAAGTTTATGCATACATTTTTTAGCAGAAATCATAATCATATAATAAAAGGTTCGCAAGCATCATTTCTGATTTTTAACGCTAACAAAATATAATCGACTTTTATGATTTTTCCCAAAATTTTTTCTAAAACAGATTTAATTCACAGACCCTTATTTACTGTGCAGTAATGAATAAATAGAAGTTCCAGTTTTAGAATTAGGGCCGATTTACACGCTACCAATCTAAGCTACTGGTAATGTGTTAATTAGCCATAAGTCTACAACTGGAACCTCTATTTATTCTTTGTAAATTAAATCTGTTTTAGAAAAAAAATTGTGAAAAATCATAAAAAGTCAATTGTCATATGAGATCGTCAATCATATGACGACAGAGCTACACCGTGTAAGCACATCATTCCAGTTATAGAAGAAACCAGATTTGCACGTAATCACCTCTGGTTAGTGGCTGCAGTACATCAAACATTTTCTATTCACTGGCACTGGCGACTTCCATCGTCCAATTACGTGCTTACCAGTGACCACTGACAGACAGCGCAGAGCTGGTATTCCTACCAAACGCATAGAAGTGACCTTCCGATCGATTCACGGTTCGCTTTCCAAGTACTGGAATAGTGTAAATCAGCCTACACTTTAAAACTATTTAAATAACTTGAAATCCCTAAAAAAAAGTATGCTAAAGTAATATTTAACTTCTTAGTACTCTATTCTAAGTGTAATACTTGGAATAGTGTGTATGTGTGTGGCTGCTGGACAAATATGTGGATGCCTTATTAACCCACTTACCGTCATCTGAACAGGTTGAAACTTGGCAGATAAATTCGATGTCAATGAAAATGTATTCTAACAAGTTTAGGGAGCTATCACTGTCACTAAAAGATCACCACTGTCACTAAAAGATCGTCACTGTCACTAAAAGATCGCTTTTGCACATGTTTCTATAATCGTTTTGGAATACAAATAAATCTCATTTAACCTATTATTATTGAAACTCTTTCTTGTTGCCAAAATTATTTTAATCGGAATAAATAAAAGATAACTCGACGTGAATGCATGAAGTGTTGTCCAATCAATTCAACATTGCATTGTGTAGTAAAATAAATAAAAGATATTTGAACTTGAATGCATAAATTTTCATTCTTTAAGAAATAAATGTTAAAACGTAGTTTGCAGCTAATTTTGCTGATAGAATATATATATAAAAAAATATATATATAACAATTGTCAATATAAAGGATTTACATTAAAAACTTTTATGTGTTATATTATTTTACAAAATATATTGAATATTTTTCAAACGATTTAATATGATTTAAAGGAAAAGAATGAAAGACAACGTGTAAAATTTACTATCATTAAAATTAAATTTAATATGTTCTTACAGTAAAGATGGAGCTGTAGTGTTATAAAGTTGAAAAATAAGAGCGATTCGATGAAACTTTTTCTAACATCTACATTCCAGACAATTCCACTGTTTCATAAAGCCACACATCTATTTAAAAATATAATTGCATAAGAATAATAACGAATATAACCCCATGACAAGCATAAAATTCTTATTTATCACCGGTAAAGCAATACATTCTAACACGGATGTTCTCTTTGTCATGGATTTAGTAAAAAATAACATAAATTTGCGACGTTTTTGTGGAAATTCATTGTTTCCTTTTTCTTTATTCATGTTTAAGCGATTCTAGGACAATTTACGGTGCCGTTGAGTCCCTAGTTAGGCAAGAAGAAGTGTCACTTTCGACTTCACAAATTACAATTTAATGATTTCAAGATTCGGTTCCCGAAAGAAGAACCGTAATTTAAATGCTATTTCATCGTCTTTTCGAGAGTTGTAAATTCTGGCCGAACGTGGATTTCGTTTTGTGCCTATTTCTGGGTTCGTTCATTGTGTTCAGATCGGATGTGATAAATCTCGGTTGGTATGTTTCTCAATGCATTTTCGTAACGAACAGTAGTAAAATGAAGTGTGTGGTGTTGCGCTTGATATTACTTTAATTGATTTTCAAGGAGACTTTATAATTCTCTAATGTACTCCTTAACTGTGAGATGAAAATATTTTAAAAGTTAAATAATTTCAAAACACTATTTAAATAAATAAACTAATTATTAAATATAAGTTGTAAATAACTCTAGACTTTCATTCATTATTGTTAAAAATTGTTGTAAATAAATGTCGAAAAGAGAAGAAAAACTATAATAAAATATCTAAAGTGCCAGATAGACTCGGTCTCGATGACATTGCCTTCTATATTATTGTGAGACCATCAATAAAAGGCCTCTTTTGCACAAGTTTCAATTGCCTTTCGTCAGATTCCAATACCAAGCCATATTAAAGCATGCACAATTTGCAATATTTAATGACTGAAACCTCTCCCGAACAAAGTTAATGACAAATGATGAAAAAAAAAAAAAAAAAAAAAAAACTGCCATTTGGATGTTTTTAAATCCTTTATCATAACTTGAAATGTATTTGTGGCAGTCAAAATCTCCTGTGTGGGGGAAGATACACTGGTGTCCAAAAGTTAAGCATAAATTGTAAAATGCGAAAAACATGGAGTAAATATTCATAAAATTATTCCAAATTTCTTGCGGATATTAATTGGGTGAAGAAGAAATATTGGATTTATGCAAAGCTTTTCAGTCTACTACGTCCTACGTGAAACACCTGCGCATGTCGGAACGCAGAGAAACCGATTCACGCAGCATAGGCAGTTCAGACAATTTTCGGGTAACTGCTGTATGAAAGAGCGTTGTTAACCATCATACAAGGTGAATGATGGCACAAAGACGCCAATTGAACATGTTTGCGAAAGGAAGAATCGTTGGAATGCTGGAATCCGGACGATCAAAAACTGAAGTGTCTTGAATTCTGAATGTGAACCAGTCTGTGATCTCAAGACTGCGGCAGAGGTTTCAAAGAACGGGAGATGTTACCCGACGACCAGTATCAGATTGACCAAGAATCACAACCCCTCGCCAAGACCGATATCTGGTAATAAGTGCGCGACGTCAGAGGAGCAGTACTGCCACATCATTGGTTTTGGAGCTCACAGTCACCACAGGAATACGAATTTCGAGACAAACTGTTTACAGGAGACTCAATCATGCTGGCCTGTATACCAGAAGACCAGCAGTTTGCATTTCCCTCACGTCTGCTCAGAAACTCGCTCGTTTTCACTGGAGTTTGAAACATCAACATTGGAGTGTGGTTGAGTGGGCCAATGTGATGTTCAGTGACGAGTCCCGGTTTAGTCTGAGTAGTGATTCTCGTCGGGTAACGATATGGAGAGAACGTGGAACACGTTTTGAACCAAGAAACATATCGGAAAGACTTCATTTTCCATCATGGGGAGTAATGGTATGGGCAAGCATCATGATGGACTGCCGCACAGACCTCCATTTCTTTGACAAGGGGTCTGTGAATGGTCAAAGATACAGAGATGAAGTTCTTGAGCCTTATGTTCGCTTGTTTCGAGGTGCTGTCGGTCCTACCTTCATATTCTTGGATGATAATGAGCCATGTCACCGAGCGGTGCTGGTTGATGACTTCCTTGAAACGGAAAACATCCAGCGCATGTCGTGGCCTGCCAACTCCCCTGATTTAAATCCTATCGAGCATGTACGGGATATGCTCGGGAGACAAATTGAAGCCCTTTCGCACCCACCAAGCTCCGTTACAGAACTGAAGAGAACTCTCCAAGAAGCTTGGAACCATTTGAGCCCACAACTCATTCATCATCTTATAGCAAGTATGGTAAATCGCTGTGCAGCGTGCCTAGCTGTCAGAGGTGACCACATGCCTTATTAAACTGCAGCATCAGTATTTTATTTAATGTTTTCTTTCATTTTTTCCTTAAAGTGTGAACCCTTGCTATTCTCAGTTTCTTTCAAACTCCTACTTTGGATAATAAAATGAATTATTATCGTTCTTTTGATTTGCTTCCTTATTTTATAACCATTTTACACTCGCATATCACGTTTCCCGCCATTCTGATGTACAGTTCCTTTTTTATTCACATAATTATCAATTATGCTTAACTTTTGGACACCAGTGTATTTAACCAACTTTCCGTCATTCAATCAGGATGAAACTTGGCAGATACACTTAATATCGATGACAATACATTCCACCAAGTTTTGGGGCAGAAATAAGTTAGTCGATCAATGGTTTTCTTTACAATATTCAATCGGTATGAAAACCAAATGTGAGCTAAGAAACGATTGAATGAGTTACACTTGATTATAAAATATTACTTTTGTATAAAGCATTTATATTCAAACTTTGTTTTAATGGGTTAAATTTTAAAATCCTTTATACTGATTTCGATTATTATTATTATTATTATTATTATTTTTTTTTTTTTTTTTTTTTTTTTTTTTGTTGGTAAAATTTTCAGTGAATTAATTAACCCACTTGCCACCATCTAAACAAGCTTAAACCTGGCAGATAGACCCGATATTATTTGTCAGTGCATTATATTTTGGAGACAATATATATATATATATATAAAATGCTCAATTGTAACAGTATCGATGGTTTTCTTCCTAGTGATCAAACATAATGAAAACCGATCTGGACTCAAAATCGTCTTATTAATTTACAATTGCACGTAAAATTTGGAATATAAAGGATTTATGGTAAAAACTTTGTTTTGTGAGTTAATTTTTACTTTCAATTACCCTTACGTATACATAGGGTAATGAAAGTATAGTAATCGGTCAAAAAAAAATTATATTTTATCGCATTTCTCCACATTTTGGAACATCCTAATTTCAAAAAAGCCAACCAAACGGTAGAGTGGTTAGCTTGCTACTTCTAGACCATGAAGTTGCAAGTTCGTGTCCCGTATAAGGCATGGGTGTTTGTAAATGGTATGTTGGCTTGTCAAATGAAGAATGTTTCGGCACATTACAGCCCTCGTGTTGCTGACGGCGACAGATTATCTGAAAACAACCAACCATCCAACCTGATTTCAAAAAGTGAGCTAGAAAAATAACTGTTGTATGTGTGTACGTGGTCAGCATAACTCCCGAACAAATTGACCTACAATGTTCAAATTTGGTGTGTGGGTTGGTGATGGCCCTAAGACCTACCATTAAGGTTTTCGGTGAAATCGCGCATAGGTAGCTGCCACTGGAAAAATCATGCTTTTCAGTCATTGCTAAAAAACGGCTCAAACGATTTGGTTCAAAATCGCTGTGTGTAATGCCTCTGAAGATGCTCTAAATATTCCCATTTTCCTCAACAACAACAACAACAACAAAAAATGCGATAAAAGCTTAAGAAGTTGAAAAACATGTTTCTGTCCTTGAGCATCGTCCATCAACGATTGATTTTTTTGCGTTTCAAGCACAAGCAAGGACAATGTAATGTCTATCGAATAAAACCACCAATTTTTCCATTTTGTCGGATTTTTTTTTTTTATGTAAAAAGTATCGCCAAACTGTCCATTATTATTTAAATTAGTGAAAATAAGAAAATGGTAAGTAACACCATGTTAAATTTTACTGCAACAACCAATATCATTTAATGTAATTGAAAGTTGTGCTATATTCCACCCCCTAGGTTGTTGTTTTTTCGCCTCTATGAAATGTCCAACATACTGATGTGAGGCAAAATACTACTCTATCAAACAAGAAGTTCCCAAATTTATCTTCGTCAACGTTCTGCAGTCTCTTTTCTATGCGAATCGACACGGTAGCGATCTTCATGCAGTCTCACGTTGTTTGTCGAGTTGCTTGGAGAGAGTTTTCCGAATTTTTAGCGATTCTTTGCCAGGATAACTGGCAGTTTCTTCTTGAGAGTCCACTTAGGAATCATTTCTTTTTCATACAGATCTTGATCCAACGATCTTTAAAGCTGTACAGCAATAAAGTAGGTCCCATACTAAGAAATCCCTAATACGACCAAAATTATCTATGTTATAAAGTTGTCATCGTAATGTTCAATGATGAATATTGAACTATTTTTTTACAATTTTTAAAACTATCTGTTCAAAATTAAGAAACCGAAATTTCAAAAATCATACATATCAATAATATAAAGTCTAACAATGATAAATAGGAAAAATCAGTGGTGAAATAAAGTGAAATAAGATAATCTATTAATGAAACTGGTCGAATTTTTGTGCCTGAATATACCTAAACATTTTCTAATAAAATTCCTTTTCGGTTTGATGTATCGAAGAAATTTCAATAAGTTGAATCAGTCTATCAAAGTTTTTAAATTTTATAAATATCAAAGTGGATTTATGTGCAAATTATGCTGGCTGGTAAGTTCAGTGAAGTATGGTTACCAAAAAAACGTGACTAAGCATATCTATTAACTAATACTATGTTTAAGGTTTTGTGTTTGCTGGTAGAAAGTTTTAAATATTCCACAGAAAAAAAAAAAACAAGAAAAAAAAAAAAAAAAAAAACATTCATCTTACTCCAAAAGGGAAGTCTGAAAATAGACAAATGTATGAGTTTTAAAATAATTTTGTTAGTTTAAAACTTTATTATCTGTTAAGATCAAAGAAAATATAAATAAAAAGTTATGAAAAAAGATTTTTAAAAAATACGGTATTCATATGAACTACCTTAAAAATCAAAATAGCATGAACATATTTACATAGCACTCACACCAGAAAGTATAATTAGAAAGATAACTTTACTACTTTTTTAAACATTGATACGATGGTGACAGAAAAAAAAACATTCCTACATTTTTTTTTAAAGACTGTCAAAGCATTGGCTACATTACTCTTTTTTTTTTTTTTTTAATTTGAATTGATAGTGTGATAAACAACAAAAAAATAGCTTTTCCACAATTCTGTTAATTATTATAAAGAGAAATTATTAAATATCGATTTTAAAAAGGCTGAATATAAACAATGTGCATTTGCAATAATTGTTCTTCTGTAGTACAATATTCAAAATTATATTTAAATATAAAGTATTACCGCATCTGTGTATGTACAACCATTTTTGATTAATTACGATGGCTTGAAAAAGACATTATGCCATAAAAAGAATTGGAATTTTATTTTGATAAAATAAAATGTCAATGACATTAACATTTTGTTTTAGACAGAATGATAAAATTTACTTCAACAAAAAAAAAAATTTAGAACAGCAGTTGAGTTTAAAAATGAGTTTTTAACAAAAAAATTTAAAATTTAATTTTTGAAAGCAAAAATGTTTCAACTTTTTTTCTCAAATGCTCTGATTTTTTTTTTTTTTTTTTTTTTTTTTTTAATTTAAAAATTATACTTACTCAACAAAAGCTTTGCCAAAAAAATGTCACTCTAAACTAAATTTAATTAACATAAATCTAAAAAATCCGGACAAAATCCCCACATACTCCAAGAAATAAATTCCGATTTAGGTTGGATTCAGTTTGAGCTGTTCGCATTCGTAGAAAATCCGGCCGAAATCGAATCGAAGTAATCGCAGATTCCATCTAATACTAGTTTCTAAGATGCTGGAATAACATTCCCTAATCACTTGATAACACGAGATTCAGAATACTTTGTTACACAAGATGGTATCTGATGAAAAGATTTATTTGATTTACCTGTACATAGCTATCGAAACTCAACCAAGTTAATGTCTTGTCGAAAGACTGATTCCATAAACCTAAGAAGTAATTGAGAAAGAAACTAGGTCAAATTTAAATATTTATGATGGAATTTTCGGAACTTCGAGAATCATTGTTAAAAAAATAATAAATTAGTTACAAAATGAATGACTTAGGTCTGGTCAAAAGTAATGTAAAATAGTTGTTATGAGGAATTGTGTTGTAAAAAAAATGAAAAGCTAGTTCGAATTTCGTACATAGACTGTAATATCAAACCATTTAACATGCATTGTACAGTACTCCAAAAAAAAATCAGAACGATGGCTATATCTTGTGCTCTAATTCTTGAAATAACAAACAAAAGGTACCGTTGTAAACCGTGGAAGGTTTTAAATAATTGAATGTAGTTTTTTTTGTCATGAAGGGTCATCTACATATTAAAACAGAACCAAACTTTAAAAAGTTCAATAGCAACCTCATAATATTATCCCATATTTGGATTCAGCATCCAAAAAAATGTCGAAATACAAAAATTCGTAATTTTCTAATGAATGGTTTGTAATTTAAATAATAAAAAGAAAATGATAAATTAATGTTAAATAAAAAAAATTGGTTTTTTGGCCATAAATACTTAAATAATTAATATATTTCAGTAATTTTTTTTTTTTTCAAAAGATAGTTTGTAAATGACCAAACATAAATAGCAAGCAACTTTTGCATCAATTTCTTTTTTAATAATTAATTATTAATTAATAAAACAATTTAATTTTTTTTTAATAGAAACATATATTTTTTTGCTTTAATTAGATTCACCATGGTCTGAAACCCCACCATAATTTTTTTCTTTTCATTTTGACTTTTAGTTTTCGATTTTTTAGCGAAAATGTAAAAAACGCTCACTTTAAGGGACCGTATAGTAGACGACTTTTGAAAACTATCAAAGATTAATAAGGTAAACTAGAGGTGTGGAAAATCGCACAACGTTCAATTATCGTAAAATGGGGTGAATCGGAACAGAATTTCTTGAAACTACAAAAAGAAATATTATTTTATACAAACAAAGCAGTTTTATTTTTTATATATATTTTTTTAATCTGTCTAACGTGTTTGGAATCGTGGAACATATGTTTTGTGTGGTTTTCAACAGTGTCCTTTTTTTTTAAAAAATTTACTTCCTTAAATTACATTTATTTAAAACAACATTTTTTAAGCAATTTCAATAAGTTATCCTTTAAAAATTTTACTGAATCAGGTGATTTTTTCATTTTATAAATAATTTCAACGATCAAGTTACATTTGTGTTTACAGTGAAATGTTTCTGTAAAATAATCACACTTTGCTGAATACTGTTTACTAATGCCTACATTTTATATTTATTAATTTTCTAATTATCAGTAGTATACGTTATACTTCTGCAATTACAGTTTTCGATATTTTATTTATTTCGTGTGAAGAATGCACATCTTTAACGTTGTAAATAAATTATGTTACTTTTGCGTTTACTTGCTATTTTTGTATTAATCTTAAACATGTCACTATAAATCCAAGTAGTTTCTATGCAATTTTAGACTAATATTTGTATTTTATAACGTCGTGAAACGCCGCACTGAGCGGATTTCTCCCGCTGTGAAGTAGAACCTTAAAAATACCTTTCGTTTTATGGAAATTCTCCCTGAAGATCGGTCAAAAAATGGTCAAAACATTTTCTCTCATAAGTGACGTGTTTTTCAACATAATGCATTGAAATTTGGTTTAAAGGGTAAATGATGTATTCTGAATCGAATGAAATGATAAAAAATAAGGGTTCGTATTGAAATTTTCGAAGATAGCGTTACTTTTATTTAGTAAACGGTCCCTCAAGAAAAAGAAATTGCATCAGATATATAAAAAATCGTAAGCAAAACATTTTGGTGCAAACCGTAAGATTCTACGATAATTAGAACCGAAGATATAGCCATCGTTCTGATTTTTTTGGGGGTACTGTACCAGTTTTTATTGAAAGTTATTTTCTTCATGTATGCAGAAAATATACATGAAGAAATACAATAATAATAAATACAAGAGCAGAAAATATAAGTATAATTATTTCATTTTGAAACTGTGAATGAGTGAAATTTTAACTTCCTTTCCCTCTTATTTTTGAAGCACCATTAAAAATAAATCTTAATCTAATTTGATAATAAATTAATAATTTAAAATCACTAATTTGTGCACCCTCAATTAAAAAGCACTCTCAAACTCAAATTAAAAGCACTCACACTCCCAAACATCAGTATTATTTTAATTTATATTTTTTAAGTGTATCAAAAACTCGTAGCTTTTCCTGTATGCTTGTATTTTAGAGTTCCATTAGAAATACAGATAATCGTACTAGAACACAAACTAACTATATTATAAAATTTTACTGGAGTTTTCGTTAAAGTTTATTTATAAACACCTGAAAATAAGAAAATTTTTAAGCGAAATTGGTTTGGATTTGCAGCCACAAGTTTTAGTTTTAAAAATAGACATGAAGGTTGCCGAAAATTACAGATTATTGGTATTTAAAAATACTTACGAACTGTTTATTACAATATTATTCAAAAGTAAATGGGTCATCTCCCGAAATATTCAATTAGGCTTCAAAAGTTAGAAGTTTTAAAAATTTCACTTACAGTATATTTGAGCAAGTTTTAGGAAGCTGAGCATATGCATTTATTTGAAGAAAATATTTTATCCTATAAATCATACTAAATCATATAATCTCTGCATATATTAGTTTTCTTTTTTGTGTCAATAATTATGAACATGTCATAACTTGAGAAAAAAATATCAAAAAGTTAGTTTTCAGTTTAATTTTTTTAATAAATTAAATGTTTATGTATAGCTACTATTTTTGTACAATGAAAAACATATTAATTTTGTTAAATATTTAACTTAAAGTTCATACTCAAAATAAAGTAAAGTTAAATAATGAAATAAAGTTTAAAACAAAATAGAGTTAAAACATTAAGTTAGTTTCTTTAAATATCGACAGAACTAAGTATTTAAAAGACTAACAATTAAATACTCAAACGTGAATTAAGGACATCAAAATCAGATATGAGTATGGTAATGACGTTTTGCCATAATTTAGCAATCATTAACTAAAGAATAACTTATTTTAATTACAAATCTAGAGCATAATTTCATCTGACAAAAGGATACAGAATATAATAAGAATAAGTAGAATTTAATATAGTTAAATAAGATTAAGGATAGTAATGACACTACTAAAAATATTTTTATTAACTATTACCTTCAACAATCTTTACTAAGATATTTGAAAATATTTATATACAGCATAGTTATTCCAATCACATTGCTTCTTTCATAGTATGTTAATTGAATCAATAGTGTCATTTAGTGGTCAAGAAAGGGTTTAAAAACTTTAGAATGGAAATAACACAGAAAGCAAGTGACAAGTTTTAAAAAATATCGAATTAGTATTTTTAATAACTTAAGAAAGTTCTCTATATTTTTGGAATTGAAATGCTGGATGTTTAATAAAAATGATAAAAAAAATAATACATTAAATTTTATTCATTATATATCAACCATGAAATACCAAGTGTGGGGAAAGGGACAGTAGATGGTAATGATATTTCAGAATTAATTTTGTGGTTTTTTAAAAAAAAGGTGAAAAAAATGCAATTAAAATGTATTTCATTTATCTATTGATAGATACTAAGAACGTATGAAAAAATTATGCGTCAAAATGTTTTATTATGATTATCGTAAAAACTGAACAGTAAAGTGGACATTTCGGGAGAATTACCATAATATAAGAAGCCTGTCTCTCTAAACCTTATACTTAGTATAATTTTATTGTATGTAATAAAATAATAAAAAATGTGGGGGAAAAGTATTGTATAAAATCAATTCGAACTATCTTTTCAATAAATTATGTTCTTTCAAACTTAGTACAGAAAAATGGAAGGCATTATGTCGGGATCCAACCTAAAAAAGAAAGAAAAAGGACTCTTACGATTAAATAAGAAATCAGGCAGTTAGTTGAGTATTTTTAAAATTGAAAAATATAATATATCTTTAGAGATAGAACTTAAAGCATCTCGTCATAACCCGGGCAAGACAAAATTTCTCTTCTTTCCTTCTTCACTTTCTCTCGTTTCTCCGTCAAAACAGGCAGCGCCCTCACACATTAATTCCAACTTGATATGAAGAATAAGATGTAGCCATTCAGACTAGTCTCATTGTTTAAATAATAATGTGCAAAATTTTAATATATTAAATTTAATTTTTTTTTTAAAGAAAATAACTTATCTTTTGAGTAGTGTTTTGTATACGTCAGAAATGAAATGTTAATTATTAAACTGCCAATTGATGGATAAATTCATGTCATATTAAAGGACAATTTAAATAATACTGTAGATTAACTAAATAAGATATTTGATTTGGGGGGATTATTTAATAAATGAATGAAACTAATATGACTTTAAAACTAAAGATAATTTTAAGAATAGAGAATAATTAATAAAATTAGAATTGTAAAATAATACTAACTAAAAGAGTTCCCTTTAATAGAGTCACATCTCATAAAATAATCTTTACATAGAGTTTCTTCTCATAGGGTGCCAAAATATCCTTTACATTAAGTTTCCTCTCAAAGAGCAAAGAGTACCAAAATAATAAACACAATATGCAATTGAAAATAAAATATTCATCAGAAGTAGAGGTCCCAAGCTTTTAAATTAGAATATCATTTATCAGTTTTTGTTTTGTATAAAGAGAGAAAAAAGGGATTATCCCCCCCCCCCTTTTCCCAAAAATATAAGGCTTTTATAAGGTTAAGTTAGGCTCTAAAATAAAGCTTGCATAAGGCTTTATAGCAAAAATGAATTGGAGACAAACATCACATTCGATAGATCACTAAGTATCAATTATCCTTCAGCTTTTTTTCCTGCTCCCTAAATGGTTGCTTTGATGCGAAAACATTTTACAGTTGTATTTTTCCTCTTTGATTGTGCTCAATCCAACGAGAAAACGGGTCGTCGAATTGGATTCACGTTATATAACAAGTTACCTCATGTGTGTGTTCCCAGTTAAGATGCATTTTCAGAGATATAAAGCCCTGTGTTGTTGGTTTTCATTTCTAATGTCTTCATCTAGATGTGCATCCAACTAAATTATGTTTTTCCTCCTCAAGCGAGCTTCTTAATTTCATCAATTCCTTTGCTTGTGATTTTCAAAATCTGTCAAGTGCTTTATAATAATATTCTTAATAATGAATTGACCACCTGATGACTGTGGGATGTGCTCTCTGATCTCGCCTGCCAAAGGTGCCGGGTTCGAATCTCGGGTCAGTCATGGCTGTTCGTTGTGTTCAGAATCCACGTTAAGATGTAGGTCCTTGTCTGATTTGTCATTATTAGGCAAAAAAGTAGGTTGTTAAACATATAAACCTATCAACCTGATAGCGAAATTAATCAATTCAAGAAAACTACTTACAAGTTAAAATAGACTTTAAAGATTTTTATTTTTTAGATTTGTTTTACTTAGGAAGATCAAAAAGTTAGGGACATTTATTCTTTCAACTTTCATAAAATTCACTTCTGTCAGAGCAGCCCATTGGTAGACGGAGAGCCTACTGCGACTTTTGGTACATCATCCAACAATATTCTGATTTTTTTTAAAAGATAGTTGAGCAAAATTATTCATTATTTAAAAATATATTGGTTTGGTTATTGAGGGGTAGGGAATGTCCGAAAATATTCGAATATCAACTTCAGATGAATTTAACTGAATTCGATAAGCAAACATGTCATAACTTGAAAAATAATGAACATCCTTTTTTTTATCTGGTAACCAATCATTTAAATTTTAAATGTGAAGTAGACCAGACGATTTTATTCTATACGCGTAAAGTGGTTTCATCTTTGAAAAGTGAGCCAACTCGACAATGAATATTACATCATTAGTGGTATAAATGAATACCAAAGCGGCTCAGTTTTAAGAAAAACAATAAATTCGGCAGTAACGATTAAAATTGTAGCTAGAGCCCTTCCCCATCAAAATTAAAGATTGGTGACAAAAAAGATGCTCATTATTTGAAAAGTGATAACTTATTTGGCAATAGGATTTGTTCAACTCATTTGAAGTCAATTTTTCGGCAGTTTCAGCTGTCTCCCCCTTCAAACTAGTAAATTCTTAAACTACTACTATTTCTTTACATTCTATTAAAAAAAAATCAGAATGATATTCCAATTAGGTAACGAAATTTGCAGTCATTTCTCGGGTTATGTATTGTTGAAGAAATGATAAAGCAGCATGTCGCTCCGTCTCAAGGTCTAAATTTGAACAACGTTCAAACATTAGTTTTCGTTAAGCTTAGAAACTTAGCAACGAAATACTCTAAAAAACATCCTTGTTGCTTACTATGCTGAATTCTTAAACAAAATCTTCAATGTATGAGTAAATTCGAATATTTAAAAACTGTCCAAAGTCGCTGAAAATGATAATCTGCAAGTCAAACCGTCAATGATAAAAAAAAAAAATAAAAAAAAAAAAAAATCTGGAATGATGATACCCCGTTGGTTTACTTCCAGAATTTCCGTTAAATTTTTCGAGCTATACAAAAGCTAACATTTGCGTGTTGCTGAAATTCTAACAGTGCAACCGAAATTCAGCACTGGTCTTATTTAAACAACCCACTGTGCTTCCCTGATATAAATTTCCCCAAGCATGCGCATTAAACCATTCTTCACGACTTAGCCACCGACTTTGTATTTAATGCACAAACCTACTTATAATACAAAGCAAAATTACCTGATTTTTTTTACCATTCTACCTATACACTTAAACAAAACAAAAATTAGAATATATCTTATTTATTTGTAAATATTATATCACAAGTCATATGAATGCAGAAATCCCTTCGATAAACTAGATCTCTAATTAACGTTCACTGAAAATATGTATCGTATTTTTAAATTTTAAAGATTGAAATGCAAATTTCACTGTAAACTTTAAACTTTGTTTATGAAGCTGCTTCCACAAGTCAGAAAATATTTTTATTTTTTTTAGATTTAAAGCAATTGCCATCTATATCACATTCCAAGTTAAAGTATACTTAAATTTTATAGGGTATCTTCCGTTTCCAGTAAATCTTCAAGTAAGTAATAAATTTAAAAGAGAACATAAAATTATAAAGATTTTTATATTTTCTCGTCCACATCATGGATGTATCAATTTAGGCTTTCTTATAACTTCTATAGATTCTTGTAATTCTAAGATTTTAAATTAAAATTGAATGCTTTTAAAATAAATGAATTATGATTTTTCATTTTTAAATAGCTATACTCACAGTTATTTTTAATCAATTATTTTTCAAATTTTCTCAAGAAATTGTCTTTTAAATTATTGTTATTTTTTTTTAATTTTATATTGAATACTTTTACACATGCTAATCTCTTATGAACACAAACCGTGGTGATTAGAAATGTTTTTTTAAAAAAAAAAAAAAAAAAAAAAAAAAAATTAACTAACTAAATCTCAGATATTAACAAAAATTAAATTGTCTAGAAACATTTGATGCCGAAATTTCGTCTTCCAAAGAAATCATTTACCAAGACCATAGCTATTCATCAAGCTCATTAATAATATATCGACAAATTTACTTAGCTTTTTAACTAGAAATATTTCTACGAAAGAATGGCTGAAGCTTCTAAAGAAAATTAACGTTTATTACATAGAGTATATCAATAATAATATATAATTGTATTAATAAAGATACTTATAAAACGGAATTCCTCTCATATAAAAATTCGATTAACTAATGATAATTAGATTACCTGAGAGAAATATTAAGTTATTCTATCATCAAATTTATTAGAAGAATATTTTCTTTTTAAATAAAACTATGCTATATCACCTAACGAGCACGACTTGCGAAATATGGAATTAATTTAGTCTGACATATCTTGGTAAACTGTATATATAATATTGTATAAACTATAGTATATTGTATAGAAAAATTCAATTTTAATATTTTTTCAAATTATTAATTTCCCAATTTGAATTACCGGAATAAATTTAATAACAAATAATATCTGACAAAATATTTTGCTATTTTGCGTAAAATACGAATGCATCACTGATTTATTAAAACATACATTAATTTTATCTAAATTAATGTACAAAGTATTTAACAATGGGGCTGTGTATAAACTTGTATTCAGATTTTTGTTCAAAGTTTTCACATAGTTTTAAAATAATTTCATTTTTAAAAAATATTTTTCTAAAAAAAGTGAGTATAAATATAGCTTGAAATGCAAAAGTTATTTATATTTTTTAACTTTGCTTTTGTCCTTGTTTGGATGTTTGATCCTTTCGCGTTTCTATAACTATTACGCTTTTAACTTTGTTGCACCAAACACTAAAAATAATATTAATTTCAGACTATATTATTTACAGACATAAAATTACATACTTTCATGGTAAAAGGTTATTCCTTATCTCAATTTGAGATTTACTTACAACTTAATTTGAAGTATACTTAAAATAATATATAAAAACTCAGAACATATTGCCTCATGCATATTTATGTATACATATGAAATGTTTATGTAACAATAAAGTCGCGACATACATTTCAACATTATCAGGGAAAGGAGGAAATTTCGTGTTCATCCAAATGAAAATGCAATACTCAAGTCTTGTAATGCAAGAATCTCAAAATAAGCATTGTCTCGTTCTAGCTATCACCAAAACAATCTGCAAATACATCTTATTGGAAACTTATGGAAATTTAAAGCCATTCAAACTCAATGCTTGGTATTATTTTAAAAACTTTACAACTTTCTTGTATCGCGGTTCAATAAGAAATTTCGGGTTATGTTTTATTCCTTTGAGCTATTAAATACACACGTCGAATCTGCACATCAAGAACAAATTTAATTAAGAGCAACAAATTTCCAATATTATACATTATAATTTTCTCACATTCATCGCTTTCTAAGTAAATTGAAAAATTTCTCTTCGAGTTTTGAATGCCCTTGAACTTGTTAAAGTTTTCGTTCAATAAAAACGAAATACACATCACGTTCATTTGTCACAGTCAACTCTTAGGTTTTAGGAAAGCGAATTATATATTTCTGAAAATCCTTTCAATATTTTGATCTTTTCCTTGGAGATAGAATTAATTTCTACCATCCTGGCAAGAAAAGTAAGTTTTTACTAAAAGAGTTCTATCTATCAATTAAAAAGAACAGCATTTTCTTTCCAAAGCACAAGTATCGTAGCCATCATCATTTCCATTGTACTTCAGCAGGATGGTTATAATTAAAATTAAACGATTTACACCTACTTAGAATCCATGCTGGTAGACGAATGCTGATGAAAGTTGGTAAATAAGTTATGTGAAACGCGGGGGAAAGAAATCTACAACAAAAAATTATAGTTCAAATTCGACCACCAAAACTGAGAAAGAGACCCATGATGAACAAAACTCACAAATTGGAAACACAAATATTTATTTAATCACACCATATTTTCAATGTGTATTCCATTTGCGTCAAGCACATATTCAAAGGCATGTTATTGCGTGTTAAACAGTAACCAGTAGGGTTTCTCTATCAATTTCAGCAACACGAAGTATTATGTACAAGTAGCGTGTGCTTCTTAACTAGACACGAGATTTCAGGAATCTCCAGAACTCACAAGGGATCAAGTCGGGAAAACGAGAAGATCAGGACGTCGTGATACTTCTCGAAATTACCCAATCATTTAAAAGTGGGTATGAAATAGTGTCGTCACTAGTTTGGCAATGTGAGGTATGGTGGGCCATCTTGCATAAAGACAGCAGTCTCTAAACATTCTCGTTAGTGTAAAGCAGGAATGACTTGCTGCTGAAGAAAGTCGCAGTAACGGGCACCCACAATAGAAAACTTTGGAGAGCCATGAAGCCTGTTCTCCTCAAAGAAAGAGGTACCAAGAATGAAATCAGCAGTAAAGCCACACCATAAAGTAATGCAATCAGAAAGCAGAGACTGCTTATACACAACATTTGGAATTGCCGTACACCATTTGCGATCCTGAATTACTGCTCCATCTAGTATTAAATGCACCTCGTCCGACCACAAAATGTTTCATGGCAATGCATTGCCTACGGTTATTGTAGCGGGAAAAAAAATCTAACAAATTGTGTATTCTTGCCCGGGTCTGCAGGTTTCAGCTCTTGAACATCATGGATCTTTTATGGATACCACTTTACAATCGATCGAAGAACCTTTCGTACTGTAGAATAAGAGGGAGAGACAAATTATGTGATACCGGTCGAGCACTTGTTGAAGAATATTGTGAACCGAACGCTTTCGACCACTGCAAGAGCGACTTCTTCCACAATTTCATTTCAAAATCGTTTCATTCCTCTTCCTTGCAACACACCCAATTCAGTTTCTTTGAATTTAGTGATAATCTTTTTCAAAGTCTACCTCGGCAAATCTTCTTTTCGTAAGCCTTTCATTATAATAAAACAAGCTGTCTGTGTATCTGCTGTCGATCTGTAGAAAGGTACTTAAAAAAGGCGTAGGGTTCTGAAATTTTAAACAAAAGTAGTTTTTGCCTTCTAATTGTGCCTATGACAAATAGATTGATAAGATTTAATTAGTTCTTTTTTAATTTTTTTTTTTTTTTTTTTACAAAGTGACTTCAAATAGATGTACAGTTCTGAAATTTTCAGTATAAGAAGTTTCAGCCTTCTAATTGTACTTTTGAAAAACAGAATTTTAAAATTTTAGTGATTTATTTATTAATAATTTTTTTTTAATTAATTAACAAATATTTTACAAAACGATATCTAATAGTGCCACAGCCCTGAAATTTTCAACATAAGTAGTTTTGGCCTTCTAATTGAACTTTTGAAAAACAGAATTTAAAATTTTGATTAGTCCTTTTTTATTTAATTTTTTTAGTTAATTAATAAATATTTTTAAAAAAATGGTTTTTCGATAGAGCTACAGCTCTGAAATTTTCAACATAAGTAGTTTTGGCCTTCTAATTGGACTTTTGAAAAACAGAATTTAAAAATTTTGATTAGTTCTTTTTTAATTAATTAACAAATACTTTACGAAATTATTTGTAATAGGGATACAGTTCTGAAATTTTCAACATAAGTAGTTTTTGCTTTCTAATTGTATTTTTGACAAAAAAAAATAATTTAAATATCAATTTGTTTTTTAATTATTTTTTTTTAATTGATATTTTCACAAAAAGCGACTTCTAATAGGCCAAGAACTCTGAAAATTTCAACATAAGTAGTTTAGAAGTTTTAAATTTGCTTTTCACAAAAGCGTGTTAAAATATTCTCAAAGAGGTGTTGTATAAAGAGGGATTTTTTTTTTTAAATTTTTTTTTGAAATTTAGGGGCTTCTAATATCAATTAGATTTTAGGGAGTGAAGCAAGCTTATGCTTACAATGGCTTTTTAAACTGTTCTAGATTTGCAAAAGGTTCTTTCTCCCACATGAAAATCGAAATTTATTGGTCGAAATTTTAACTATTATTTATTGTTTCTTTTCACCATACTACATATAATGTATATACCAAGTTTCATCGATAACCATCAACTATAAGGGATTCAACGTACGTCCAAATAGGGTCACCTTAAAAATAAACACTCTGTATGTAGAGAATAATATTGAGATCAATTAAGAAAACACGGGTTCAGTATTTTCTAAGCGCAAGAGCTGTAATTGAAAGGATTGCTCTTATCTGCTGTAAAAATGTTCGAACTATGTAAATTACTTATTTCATGAAATTAAGCAACGTAATCGAACGAGATATGAGAATTAGTTACTACAGTTAATCAGTATGAAATAATTTTTCGAAATAAAAAATATTATTAAAAATTTCAATAGGATTTTATGGGTATTTTTGAAAAAATGTCCGACACATACTCCAGAAATGCTATTTTAGAATTCAAAAACTACCTACACTTTGATATCACAAAAGTCAGATTGATCCTGACACGTCGAGCATACTGGGCAAACTGGAATGTGAATCCGACCAAATACAAACAAATCTTCGATATAGTGAATGCATACAATCTTGAATTGATAAATAAAATTCCTATAAAAAATAATAAATTACACTGTGTGTGTGTGTGTGTGTGTGTGTGTGTGTGTGTGTGTGTGTGTGTGTGTGTGTGTGTGTGTGTGTGTGTGTGTGTGTGTGTGTGTGTGTGTGTGTGTGTGTGTGTGTGTGTGTGTGTGTGTGTGTGTGTGTGTGTGTGTGTGTGTGTGTGTCACGGAGTCGAATAGTCATTAGTGGGGGAATGCCACTCTAATGATGGATACCTAAATTTTACATTTCATCTCGGAAATTTGTTGCTATATGTTACACCGCAAGCAATAGCTTAAAAATAGTATTGCACCTAAAACAAAAAACAAAGTAGGTAATGAAAAGGACACATGTCATTTAATTTGTTATTTTAATTTTGTTTTATGTTAATCTATACAATATAGTTTCGTCCCACAATTAATACTCACATTTTATTTAATTTCCCTTATGAGTTCTCGAAAATATTACCAAAACTTTCGTAACTAGATACAGTGAACAATCAATACAGCTCAAACAATCTATTTCCGACATTGCCATTTTTATCAATGTACAAAAATCGATAAAAAAAAAAATAGAATTGGTAAACAAAAATTGTGAATGGACTTTTCTTGCACGTAAATACCGTGATGTCCATTGACAAGTTTGATATATCAGTCTGGAACACAGAGGCCTTTCTTCTTAATGGACAGTGAATAGAGAGGTGAAAGGCTAGCCGCTTTCTAAAGAGGTTTGTAGGTGAGCTCTCCTATTAGCTTTGGTGTGGGCGAGTATCTATAAATATGTCCAATAAATGCTGAACAACACTTTCGGTAACGAATCATCAATAACAATCGAGTAAACACATTTACAGTAATGTCAGAGGAGCCAAAATCTTTATCCTTATTGGGTGCTACTAAATTTATTCTGGCTGAAGTCCATGTAGATCGAAAACTTTTCATCTTTGTGTCTTAACATTTGGTATTCGGTTTTTCGAGTTTTGATATACTTTTTTTTTTGTCTGTATCCCCATGGGGAAAAGAAATTGAACTAACACGTATAAATTTTCATGCATGACTGTCTGTTCAATGTATATATAAAGTTTTGACTTGGACACTGAGAGATATTTTCATTATGAAAAAGAAATTCGATACATAGTATAATTACTAGAAAAAGAAATTATGAAATAACTTGATAATGTGGATATTTTGGGGAAAGGAATTGTTCATCAGTCAAAAAGTTACTTTCTAACAAAATGCCATCCATTGGAAGCGTTTTTTAATATCGTATAACAAATTTTAGATGTTAGAAGTGTCAAATATACCTATGCAAGCAATGAAACATATAATAAATGTTTATTTTTAATTATCACTTACCATTCATGTCTAGTTAATATTTCAAAAAGCTATCTCGAATATAGTAAAAGTCAATGTTTTTTACGAAATCAACTAAACATGGGTGTGATACATTAAAACAGTAAATCCACACTAAAAATTAGTTATGTTTCTTCATTTATTGTGAAAGAGGATAATTTTAATTCTTTGTAGTAGGATAAATATTAACTCCATATTTAAATCCGTATGCAAAGACGTACCGAATGTTGAAATAGAGTGAAATCAGGGATGTAGTGGGACCTTTACGGCGTACAGGTACATTTTTGAGAATTGGTACGGCGCCTGCGTACCGCCACTCTTTGGAACTAATTAATAATTAATTCGTAAATCTTTATACATGAATATTGTGATATAAGTTAGTAAGCACATAAATACTTAAATTAATAGTATTTAGCTTTTTTGGTTTATTAAATTAGGCAAAATATTGGGAATTAGCATTTTATACTTAAAAAATTCCAGCTACAGTTGGGTTCTTGTCACGATCGGGAAGTTTGCGTACCGGTAAAAAAAATTTTAGCACTACAACCCTGAGTGAAATTATATGAAAAGTGAACTGATTGTAAAAAAAAAAAAGAAAAAAACGTATTTAAAGGGGAACAATTAAATAGATTTTGTTCATACATCCATATATTTGAAATATTCACCGGCAAAACTCTTATTGAAATTTCTTATTAGTGGTTAATTGAAGGCTTTGATGACACCACCAGTAATTATAGATATAAGCAATGAAAATTGGATGCGTCATCCAGTCGACATAGGTATAAACATGTGGCAGAGACAGTCAGTATCTAAAATGATTTTTCAAAAATCTAAGTAAAATAAAAAAATTGAGTGGAATACAAATTCCTTGTTAAATTTCTGTAAAACAAGTTTGGATGTTTCAAACTTGAATTGGTCTGGCAAACAAATTCCATAATTTGAGTATAAACCTGGTTTGGAACTTCATTATTACACTACTTTTGAGAACAGATTAAAGAGTTAAAACACGAACTCATATTATTCCAACTTATGTTAGCATATTTCCAAAAAAAAAAAAAAAAAAAAAAAAAAAAAAAATAACTTTTGAAAAAATGTTCTACTCTGGATTTATTCTTTCATAAAAAAAAATCACAATTCATTTGAAATGTGATATTTGGAGCAATAAATGAATCATTGGAAAGAATAAAATTAAGTCTAAACTGTAGAAATACCTCCACTATCACATCATCAACAAAATTCTTGAGAGAAGGATCATCAAATCTTATTAAATCTTATTCTTGTTCTGTCTGGCCATCGGAAGCAAGTCGATTTTGCAATCCTGAATAAAATATAGCCCATTGCCAGTTCCATTCACTAATCGCCATTTCTTGCCTCATCTCACACTGATTTTCAAACCCATTGAGATTACCATCAAAAGAGAACGTTTCGGTCGCTCTTTTGCTTCAACAATTGTTGCTTTCTTTTCTAGTTCCAGAATTTATTTGTCTGCGTTTGTTTCATTTATTGTTCCATTTTCTTCACTGTCTCCAAATGACCTTGAAGAATGAAAACTCCGCGGAAAGTTTCTTTTCTGACGGGGATCTGGTTCGAAGAGCTTGGGACAATTTATTTCCGAGATAGGAAATCTATTCTTAAAAATAGAAATCGCATTTCTCACAACCTAGACGCAAAGTTTTAACGTTCGCTCTCAAAACGAAAATTCAGAAAACAGTAGATTTTATATATCGCGCCACCGTCAGTTCATTTTTTACTTAATTTCAAACAGTATTATCACCAAATACCAGTTCGTTCAAGGTTAACAAATCTATGATACCTTGAAAAAAAGTTAATCAGTCTATTAAAATTTCAAATTTAAATAATATATTTCTAAATCGAATATCACTTTTCAAAAACATACGACAGATATTCAAATAGGACTTTTAAATGATTAAATTCTTAACTTTTCTCGTTCTAAGAAAACAAAGTCTCCTTGTGTGGTGTTATTAGAACACAAAGGAATCCTTTTTTTTTTTTTTTATCAATTCAATTTTTAATGAATTTTGTGTTATTTTTCTTAAAAAAGAAACTTTTCTCCAAAACGATTTGGGCTTTAAAAATATTATTCGTTTTGATCCCACACCGAAAAGATCCTCTTAGACAAAATATACAAAACTAAACACATATAAAACCGAATTACTTTCTAAATTACTCTCTTTGATTTTTTTTAGTACAGGCTATTAAATACATTCCACAACGATCTTGAGATTTTTGAAGACAAAAGTACTTGTATTAATACAATTTTGGAAATCCTATTAAATGTAATCATGCAATTCTTTAGTTATTTCTTTTAACATCTCTTTGCAGTGTACGTGCTGATAGCGGATGCGTACGCATTAGTGGACTTTGTCCGCTTCATGCAGGTGCGAGGTCTGCTGGATAGTGGCGAGTACATTGTCATCGCACTTGAGAAAGAAGAAACGTACAATCCGAACAAAGAGTACCAGTTCATACGAAGGGGTAAGTGGCTTTAGTATTATTGGTATGGGTTAGTCATCGTTCGTTTGGCTTTCAAAAGATAACTGATACGGTTGGTAATTGACTCTCATATACAAAAATACTCATTTCAATATTTGAAGATGTCAATATTATAATTCTAATTAACACATGTTATTGCCTATAATTATTCACCTAAGCGATAATCAATCGCAAACTAAAAAAAAAATATCTCAACATTTTTCCAAGAAATTAATAGGCAAATGCCTATAAATGTTCTAGTACAGTTCATTAATCAAAAAATTTTAGTGATTTTCAGATAAATCCTGTTTCAGCTTAATGTTCCACCAATCTCTGTTAATCAGCGATATTTACGAAACCTTGTAGAGTTCATCTGAAAAAATACAAAGTATTTATTAAACGTCAGACAATTGAGTATATAATTTGAGCAAAAGTGCAAGGGTGTGCACTTGCATCCCCCCTTCTTCCTCTTACCTATTGTACCCACCTGACTTTTGAAAATTTGAAGAGAAAAAATTAGAAAAACGTGCAAGTTCACAGAAAAAAACACCTACAGCGTTTTTGAAATTATTTTGCGTGCTATAATGGGCCTTTAGTTTTTCTCTTTAAATCTTTTGTGCATTTTCTTTTTGTTTTTAAAGCTGATTCTTGCACGTATACATACATGATATCTAGGACTATTGAGTACTGGATAGAAGAAATATTTTTTCATTTATTAGACATCACATCCAGTATTCTCTTGATTCTTTGAAATTCTTGGCTTTTCAATTAGTAGGATCACATATGAGATACTGAAATCTATTTTTAGAACGTAACTGAGCATTTTCCACCGTGTCTTTGATTTTCATTTTTGAAAATATATATATATTATTATTTCTGGCCCTTTGAAGAAATATAATGTTACTCTTGTATTTTTGAGTCTTCTGGCTCCTCTGTTCGTAATACTATCTTTTGAAAACCGCGAGAACTGGTTCAATGATAAAAAATATAGAAAACTAAAAAAAAAGAATAAAAAAAAAAAAAAAAAAAAAAAAAAGGTATTTATTTGCTTGTTTTTCTCTCTTTAACATGGTTGTGCTTGATCCCTTATAAAAGGATTTCAAAAATATATTCTGTTATTTTTTTTAATTATTTTTACGACAAAAATTAATGCAATAATATTAATTAACATTTCATTAAGAAATGCAATGAGCATTTCTGAAAAACTATTTGAAATAAAAACCTAGCAGTTTTGCACACCCTGCAAATTATCCTGCCGGCGCCCATGGATTTGAGAAATCTTATCAGTCACTTCGTGTTGAAACTGTTTCTAGTAATTATTCTTTAATGGCAAATGGGCAATTCATAAAAGAAACCACGTGATTTTAGTCATTATACAAGAGGTTCAAGAAGTTTATATTTATTTAAGAAGCCCATATCCTCTCTCTGAAAGAACAGTTCTTGATTTTCTAACCAGATGACTTGTGGGTCTTCTCAAATAACAAACTATAGGTGGGATTCTATATTCTGGAACACTCCAGAACTTGAACAGAAAATCCCTTGACTTCCCCATGGAAAGTTTCAGGAAAATTAATAAAACAACCACTTTTTGCTGTATTAAGGCACATTTATTCATTGTTCACTGTATTCTAAATATATAAACCACTGACAGGAATGGGAACTCATCACGAATTTAATTCATTTCACTAAGAATACGTGTCTGTAGCAAGAGTAATTTTGACTTGGTTGATTGATAAAATATGGACAGAACCTCCTAACTACAATGTAGAAGCTAGGAAAAGAAAAAAAATTCTCAAACGCTTCCGTGTGCTTTGCAATGTTGTATTCTTAAAGTAGCTTTTTTCTTGGTAGAGTTCGAGGCGGCGTGGATGGAGGCTGATCCCACCCCATTCCGATCGGTGCTGTTGGTGTGTCCAGGTGCTCCAATCCATCCCGACTACAACCTCTTCGAAGACCTGGTCCTCAACTACTCTGCAGCAGACCCCTTCAAAGTACCCTTCCACCCGGTTATCAAAGTGGGGGTCAGTTTATCACAATGTTTTTTATTGTTTGCAAGAATGCTCGAAGATAACTTATCATTAATATGGTCGTTGGTAACTAAATTAATTGCTGCATTCATGTGGTGTAAAAGGAGAGGGAACAAATTTATTTCCTGTAATTTGCGTTTCCGGAAAGCAAGAAATACTGCATTTTCAATTTTTAGAACTCTAGCAACTAGATATCTTTATCATTGTATGTAAGATTAGGCCAATTAGCTTATGAATTTGCTGACTTATTCTACTTTGATTTCCAATAACTAAAATACAGAGTTGAAGTCCAGAGTACATGAAAAAAAAAAAAAAAAAAAACTTTATGAAACTCTTAAAAGATTATAAACAGATGCAATTTTCCTAAAATTATTGTAAACTAACTGAAGAGCCCTGCAATTACCGGATTCAACTCGGTTCAATTTGGGTTCGTTTGCAAATTAGGTTTGCAAATTGCCCTATCCTCGATGTCTCACCCCATAAGTAGCAAAACATCGAAATGAAATTGTTATGCTCCCGATAATCTGGATTAGTCAAGATACCTACAGAAAAAAATTTGTCTCGAATTTATAGAAATTGTAAGTTATAATTAAAAAGTAATGATTTGGTCGAACTATGTCCATGCATAAAAATGAATTATAGTAAAAATTCAGCGTGAAAGTAAGAAACTTTTTGAAAAGATTTATGTGTGCAGCAATAATACGTGTGTGAAATGGAAAAATAAATAAAACGGTGTTTCTTCTAATCATAATTAAAAAAAATGGGATTGATCGCCTTTTAAATTCATCTATAATTTAATTTCAGATGCAACTTATTATTTTACTCTTGTAGGTGCCCATTTATGCGGGCTTAGCTTATGATGCTGTCATGATCTACGCTAGTGCACTTACGCAAGCTCTGGAGCACAATATATCTGAATTCGACGGTTTCTCAGTATTTCAGTTTATCAAATCAAGACCTTATGAAAGTAAATACACTACACTTTTTCTGTATTTTTCCAGCATAAGTAATTGATTTTCACTGAGGTTCCAAATTGGATTCCTATCGTCAATCTTAATTTTTCAAATTTTCTTTTATTTTGAATCCCCCTTCAAATTAAATAATGCTCTAATAATAATTATTTTTGATTTTTCAGGCATTCTCGGATTCAGTGTGGTAATCGACGACCAGGGAGATGCCGAGGGAAACTACACTGTAATGTCCCTCGTCGAAGACGAAGACGAGCCAAGCTACCAGAGGATGAAACCTGTTGCAAGATTTACTTATCAAGGAAAGGACGACCTGCCAGTAAGAGCTTATTCAATACTCCTTGTTTTTTTATTACACTAAATAAATATTTATTCCACCTACCTTCGTATTTCTTCATAATAACTATGCTTCAAACTTCAGAGCAATCTCACTGAAATAGCCACATTAAATCATTAAAATATTACAGACCTCAGTATTGATTATTAATGTCTTATCTTCTTCTTCGGGATTAGTTTTAGAGAAATTTTATACGCATATTTGCAATAACGTTATAATATAATATGTTATGTGTTATATTGCTTGTTTGTTTCTGCTAACGAATGGAATTCACTTTTATGAGCATACCTTATAAAAATAACTGATTTTTTTTTAGGCAACAATTGTGCAATTAGGTACCGACAAAGACACTTATATAAATAGAATTTTGTAATTTTGGTGTAACATAATCAGTCAACAGGGTTTATACGCTTCAGGGAGAACAGGGAAAATCTGAAAAACTCAGGGAAAATAAATCAGCCTTAAAATCTCAGCAAATAAAGAAAAATCCCCCTTGAAGCTGGAAACGGTCATTTTTACACTAAAAAAAAATCCTACTCTTCGGCACTATTTGTTTACCTTAACTCGAAGATTTAAAGTCACAGAATTATTTGATAACACAGACTTGCAGAAAATTATTCTTAAAGAAAAAAATACTTTTTTCGTGTTATTGGAACAATTTGTGCAATTGAGGTTTGACTATTTTTATCTGTTTGCTAAAATAATTAAAATAATAAATTCTTGCTAAAAATATTTAAATCCACGATGGAAAACTCAGGAAAATCTGTGGGAATTTTTTTTTCTGAAAATGAATATGAATCCTGGTCAATGAGTATATACTTGAATGCCAATAATTATATGAAACATTCTTGTAATATAATGGGAAGTACCAAAAACATTCAACTCAATAATTCCCTTCCTTCCATCTTGCAATACGTACTTACAGTCAATATTTAATAAAAAAAAATTCAAAATGAAAAGGCTTTTATCTTCTTGAATGTAAAATAGTTATTGGTATGAAGTAAGTTTTACGTATACTAAACATCAAAAAAAGACATTGAGAGAAAACCCAATGCATGCAATTTTGTAATGTTTAATTGAATAGTGGTTGAATTGTTTAATTTTATGAAAGATAACTTATTAAAGGCAAGTAAAGCCCTTATCGTAAGCGGAATGAAATGGGAAGCATAATTTAAATAAAAATCTTTACATGTAACATCTTACAATACACAACAAATTACTACTTGTAACATTTTATTTTAAACAACAAATCCTTACATCCCTCATTAAACAACAAAAAAACGGGTCACGGTAATTTAAATGAGTCAAATTCGCTGAAACTTATGTTCTTATAGAATTTACCACTTCGGAATTATTCGAAATTTGGAGTAAAATGTGTTTAAAAAGTCATTGTTAAAATGGGAATTCTAATTCATTTGTCACCACCTTGAAGAAGAAAACATTGAAAATTTGGAAAATGTTTATTGCTGAGACGACGATATTTATTCACTTGCAGTTTCTTAGAGATGCAACTGTAGTTTTAATACTTCATCAAACATCATTCTAAAGTGTTTATAGGATATTGAAAAATACTAGTAGTTTAAAAATAACTGTGTCTACAGCAATAAATTGAGCCAGAAGTGGTTTAGAAATTAGTCCTAATTAGTTGAAATCCAAATCATTAGCAGAATCTTTCATAGTCCGTCAGATAATGGGCATGCTTCTTTTTTCAGCAATGTTCGCTCTTTAATGTTCAAAGAGGAGTCAAATATTTAATTTTTTCTCCCTTCGTCACTTAACCTTTTTCAAACTATTTTAATTTGGCTGGTTATTGCATCATCATTAATGTAAAGTATTGCCTAATAATATTACCACCACAGTTCACACAAGAAGATAATGATTGGCGTGTATGAAAAATCCACGATTCGATTTCTCGTTCAAATCTCACCCAGGTAACAAAGCAGTATTCTCAAAGTTGAAACATAGAAATAGGGGTTCTGGATGATTGACCAATCCTGGTTGAAAATCGAAGATCGTTCCAAAATACATGATTTTTTAAAAACATAAAAACGCAAAAGCACTAAAAAAACATATTTCTTAGCCGTCCACACTTTCTTATAAAAACATATTTCAAATTTTAAAGCTGTGCATCAAAACTTCCAGTATATTTCATCCAACATTGGACGAGATTGACCAGGATCCGTAACAACGGCCGATTTACAATAGTCCACATCGGGATTGGCCTTGGTCGAACCATATTGGCCAGTGTTTTTGTGCTATTGGGTAAAGAGCAGAGTTGATAAACAAAACATATTCATTTTTGGTAAGTTATAAAAATTTGACAAGTGATTTGTGATGCAACTTGTCATGATTCGTTTTTCGACAGTTCTTAATGCATTTATTCTGCCTCGCATACAATATACCTTTGAACTATTAAGTTCTTTTCCTACATGCCATAACAAATTTCAGTAGGATATTCAAATCTGCACTAAAACTTGTAGCCTCCATTCGACTTAAATAGTGACAAATATATTTATTTATATCTAACAAATCATTCTGTTTTTAGCTTCTTAAGCTAGAGCGAGCTATCAATTGGATATCTGGATCTCCCCCTAGCAGTGAACCACCGTGTGGTTTCACTGGCGAGAAGTGTGAACATAAACCTGGTGAGGTATACTATAAACTTTTTTAAGTCAAATTTTCAAAAGGATTGCTATTTCTATGACTACAATTGCTTTGCATTTTTTTCTAGAATTGAAAATGATATCTATATATGTAGTGTGCTGCATTGTGAGCATTGTGGCAGGAATGTTCATATTCCGGTAAAGTTTTTACATATTAAAAACACTGTGTTTTTCATATTGTTTCTTAAATAGTTTGTCAGTAGATAAATACAGTCAAAGCCTGTTAACACGAAGTCAATGGGGTCTCCGAAATTATTTGCGTTAACTGAATTTTATGTTAACCGAATAAATTAACGTTAAGTTTTAAGTATGGGGAACTGCTTTTACTTTGCGTTAAACGAGTTTTCATGTTAAGCGATTTCACGTTAACGGGGTTTGACTGTATCATAATTTAAAATAATTAAAATTTTGAGGTTAAATAATAATATTTTGGACTGAATAACTTAATTTCATAGAGTGAAATTTTTTAGTTTTAGCCTTTTTTTTAAAATATATATATACTTATATTAGTGTAAATACAGTATTCTAAAATTTTATTTTAAATCAACATTTCTATTACTACTTAAATAACTTTTAGGCAATGTTATTATTGCTCATTTCAGCTACTTTTACAATACAGTAAAGCCCCGTTAACTCGAAATCGCTTAGTATAAAATTCCGTTTAACGCGAAGTAAAACCAGTTCTTAACTTACTTATACTTAATATAACGTTAATTTATTTCGGTTAAAGCGAACAATTTCGCCCCCCCCCCCATCAACTTCGGGGGTTTGACTGTAGTATATACAGTAACATATATACAAAGCAATTCATACAAACTTTATAAAACAATTAAATAACATTTTTACACTTACTTATCATGATTTTTTTGCACTTTAGCACACGAATTCTTACCAGGTGGACCCAAAAGGGTCCTAAAACTTTTCAATAAATTAATATGAATTCAAAACATTAACGAGTGCGATTAGCAGTAAAATAATCACCTTGAGAGGCATTTTTTGAAGAAAAAAATAATAAAGTTCATAATTATTCTCATAGATGGCGCTGACTGATAACCTAGAAAGGTATAGGGGTTAAAGGCGTAATGTTAAGCTTTATTATAATCTGAGATGCTCATACCATTTCTTCTGGAAACATAAAATCTAGTTTGAATAACCGAAAAAAAATCCCGAACCCAACAAGAATATTGTTACGAATTTTTCCACTGAGGCAATGATGGCACAGTTTTCACGGTTTAAAAATATTTATTCTCTCTTCAGAAAACTCACAAAATTTATGCACAGGCAACAGTTTAATTACTCTCAAGCTTCAACACAAACTTCAACAAAACTAACTTCGAATTCAGCGATTATACAAGCTCACTCCAATAGGTAAACAAAGCGATCAGCTTTCAATGAAATCCGAAGTCAATCTGCAAACTTTCCCGTTCTCCAGTCCTTTATATACAAGCGCGTGAGACATTCTCGAAATTTCCAGCCAATTTATCGGAAACGAAATATCTCGAAACTTCTCGATTACTTTAGGTGTTGCCACCTTTTTCTAACTTGTATAATCGCTATTAATTAATAAATAAAATAAGATAAAAATAAATTACAATAGAATTTCGAAATAATACGTCACTATTTACAATATATACAGACAATTTGTGCAACAATATGTTTTGTGCCGAAGTGCACTTTTATTAAACAAATTAATAATGTATATCGATTATATGAAGGGAAAAAAGACCATTTGCATTTTCCATATAGAGGAGTAGAAATTAATGAAAACACAGAAGAACTTTGAATAATTTCCCACAATAGTTGATTCTAACATTTTCTATATGCACTTGTTAAATGATGAAATTCAGAAAAAATCTATTCATTCTTCGTTGGAAAAAAAACTACTGAAGTTTTAACATTTAAGAACTAAATAAAATATTTAATAGCATACCTACAAAACTTCTTTTATTACTAATTATAAAAGCTACTGTTGGCATTAATAAAAGTAATCAATGACGTTTAAAAAATCAATCATTGAAATATCAAATAATCATATTTGTACTCGTAAAACCGACTATATGCATCGTCCTCGCCATTTTTTTCTTCAGAACAGAAATGGTGTAATCTTACCAACGACAGTTTTTCTATTGTAGTATGCACTTCACAGTACATACATATATCGAGGGTGATAGGAACATACCGTATAGTGATGCGGTTTGTTCATTGTAATCTTGAAAATTATTTGCATGTTGTTTTTTCGCGATTTGCATATTCAACAAACTTTCACATTCACCATATTTCCTTCAGCTGTTACATAAATTACTGAATCGCCATTTTCTTGAGCATAGGTTCCAATAAATTAATGAAGCGTAGTTCATTTTTATTTTTTGAAAGAAATGCTTCTTTTCTATACAAAAGTCTGCATTTTATATATTTTAGTTTTTGATCAACACACATATCAGTCTGATTACTTTTGATATCTGATTACTTTAACTAATTTCATTAAGCCAATTCTGATTGCTTATTATCATGCCTTCTTTTAGTTTATTTCTTGTCATTATTATGCGTATTCTTCTAGATTCATTACCTTTTAATGCTGCATTTTTTTAAACTACATTATTTCACATTTCGTTTAATTTTTGTAATCGGGACATGCAAAAAAAGACGCACTTGCTCAACTATGCATTACATACTTTCCTGTTGGTTCGGCTCAAATATATGGCACGTTGATACCTTCTACCTTTTGAACACGAACAAAGTTTAGCACTAAGGCTCGGTGAGGTTACAAATCTATTATTTTCTTCTATCGTGGAAAAATGTTAAAGAAAAACATATGAAGTTCTTCTTTACTTAGATTTTGCTTCTGAAAAACTTATCATGCAGCTCAAGTAAATTATTTAGATTTGAACTGGCATCTCTTTATACTTTATACTTCCCACATTTCACTTGTACTACTGTTTCATACACACTCATTTGAATATAAATTTCCATTGTCTTCAATTATAAACTTATTCACTTAAATATATTTCCTGTTATTACAACACTCACTGCTGGAGCAACCAGGAAATATCATCAAATAGCATGTGATTAGGCTTCCACTGTTGGCATAGCACTATTTTTAATTTCAATTGCACGATTGTTAACATGGGGTAATGAAAGTATTGTATTCGATCTGAGAAAAAATGGGAGTGTTTTTTGTTAGTATTATTATTATTATTAAATATTATTATTATTATTTATTTATTTTTTGCATTTTTTCACGTTGTGGATCGTGTTTGGTTTCAAAAAGTGATCTATGGAAAATGTGTGTGTTTCTGACTGACTGTATGTGGTCAGCATAACTCCCAAGTGGATTAACCTAGGATATTCAACTTTTGTGTACGGGTTAGTGGTACTCATGCATGCGGCCTGTCAAAATTGCCCATTATTGCGTATAAGATAGCTGCCATTGAAAAACTTATGTTTTTAGCAATTGCCAAAAAAAAAAAAAAAAAAAAAAAAAATGGCTTAACTTTTTTTTTATATATCAAAATAGCTGTGGCACTGCCTTGTAAGGACATTTAAGCAATCTCACTTTCGAAATTCCCGTAGAAATTCAATAAATCCGTACAAATTTGAAAAACAAATATCTTTAACCCAGAGTTTTTTTCTCTTAAACCATTATCCATCAACGATTGTCGCCCCTCTGTTTTACTTTCAAGGAAAGACAATGAAATAATTATCATAATATTATTATCGTTCGTTTTTAGGCATCTTTTTTTTCCGCCAGGGTAATAATTATTGCCAAAAATATCAAGAAACTTTTTTCAAATTAATGAAAATATGAACACAAAATTGGTAAATTTAAATGCAGTGACCAGTTATAAAGTTTAATTGAAAGTTTTGCAATGTTCCACACCCCTATTTTTCTTCCATACCATCTATGTATATTTTAATATTTTTAATAAAAGTACTTTGCATTGAGTTTAGTGCTGAGATAATAATTTAGTAATAGATTTAAATTTAGTAATTTGTTCGAAATAATTGCTATTTTAAATCTATCAGAAGGCGTTACATTGAGAAAATTATATAATCAAGTTACTATCAGCGCTATCTATCTGTATATTTAACCCATTTTTTAATTTAATTTTTTTAATAAAATTCTTTCCTTGTGTCATGCATTTTCTCTAAAACACAATCTCATAAGCTCATTTATAGATTTTATATTAATTTCAGAATCCCTGAATATCTTTGATATTAATTTAATGGTTTTATATATTTTTTTCAGCCATTATCGCTACGAGCAGAAACTCGCCTGCCTATTATGGAAGGTGGATATGAGGGACCTTGTGCTCCTGAGGTCGGATCATGGCGGTGCTTATCAAAAGTTCAGAAACAACCTATATGTAAACAACTGTATTTATTATTGTAAAAGTTGTCGAATTTCCAAACCTGTCACCATTAATTTTGTACTTATAAGCATTATTATCCATATTTTTCACTTAAAAATCCTACAAACATGTAAAATATAGATTGACTCTACAAGAGGAAAAACATGAAGATGACTTAAATTAATATAACCCTTAAAAGCAAAGTGTTTAATTTTTAATTTTCAATTTTTAAGTACGCAATTGCAACTTTTTGAGTGTTTGACCACTAAGAACGAAAGATCCATTCCAAACTATTTACTAACTTTTTTTTTACCCTGAAAACTTGATTAAACGCATTGTCATCCACAACGAATCTGTTTGATAATATTCATCTGGATTGGAAGCCGGAAGTGTGTAAATTAGCCCTACGAAGATTTTGCGTCGTCAACCTTAACAGGGGAAGATTTCAGTCATTATATATCGCCAAATTGAACATGTTAGAATTAAGCTTGGTATCTAGATAACAGAACGTGAGTAAAAGCTGATAAGTCTGATGTCAGGCGATAGAAACACATATTTTTTTTTATTTATTTTGAATAAAACAATTTTGGAAACAGGAAAGAGTTTCAACAATGATCAGTAAAATGGAATTTATAAGTATTCCGAAGCGATCATAGAAGCTTGTGTAAAAGCGACCTTTTAGTAACAGTGATGGCCCCCAAAATTTGATAGAATGCATTGTAACCGACATCGAATATATCTGTCAATTTTCAGCCCGGTTGGATTACGGAAAGTGGGTTAATTAAGCCTGCCAAGATATTTTACCAAGATTTTCCCGGCAGGCATAAGAGACACACACAAAATCGAAGTTATAAAGGATTTAAAAAATACTTTGAAAATATTAATATGCATATAAATCTTTGTATTTGGAAAGCCTTAAAAACATACTGTAAAAGTACAAGAGTTGTGACAAAGGTTGTGAGTTAAAAATAAGGTTCAAATGTTCAATAAGGAACTGATGATTTTTAGTTTTAGTAAATTTCCTACGCTTTGTTTAAAAGACAAATATTGTCAAATTGTAACACCTTAACTTCACTTTGTAAATAGCTCTAAAGCAACCACTAACAATGCTCGGTTATTTTCATAGCCTCGAGTAAAGTTTCCATAACTCACCAAGCCCCCTATTGTGCATTTTTTTACCAAAATTATAACTTTAGCATAACTTACAAATATATATTTTATTTTATTTTTTCATATTCTTCATTGTATAAAAAAATATTGAGGGAACAATAAGTGCATAAAAATTTAGTATATAAAAAATGAGCGATTAATTACAAAATTCTGTATTTCATTTTCCGTGAAACAAGATAACTATACCTTAGGTGTAAAAGAAACAACCTACGTTTTTTTTTTTTTTATTATTTTACCGAAGAGCTGAAGGATGTTAATGAACTACACTTGCAACTCTTAATAAATGAATATCTTCATTATAAAACTGCATATATTGTGTTTTATAAGAGCTACATTAACACATACTGCCATACTAAGAACAAATGTTGTTTCTACATTTTTTAGCCAAACGGTGTTATTGTTATCAGGTGGTAATTTATTTCACATACTGGGGAAATTTAATGATTGAATCTGCACGAGAAAATTTAAAAAGTTAATAAGTAAGTTAATAAGTTATCATCATCAATTACATGAAGTTATTGAATTTTAAATCACCATTTCTCCTTCTGAGCTAAGTTGCAAATACGATTTCTGTGCTTAGCACGGCAGCAAACTTCTTTTAAGTACATGAACACATACTGTCTATACTATAGGAAGTAGATATCGTCATAATATAAATATTAAAAAATATATATATATTAAGATAGTGTTCCTTACTTCCAGAGTATAGAGTTCCTCTAGTTCAGAAATAAATGTGAGGAATGTTAATTAGTGTATAGCTCTCACTCTCAGTACTTGTTTCACCTCAGGAGATAGAAAATGAGAAAGTGGAGAGCGATCTGCCCGGGCTTCTCGACGACCCTGTATCTGGCCGGACCAGGTCCAGCATTGGCTTCTACAAAGGCAACGCTGTCCATATCTACCACGTCTACAAGAAGAGCATAGATCTGACCAGGACTCTCAGGAAAGAGATGATACAGGCAAGTAACAGGGGGTGGATGCTATAAATAGTGCCGTAGTACTGTCATCGGACAGTAATAACACTGAGCGGTTAGAACAATAACTCAGTTGCTTGAGGTACCAAGATCGATAATTTCCCAGTACCGTTTTTCCTAATTTATTCACTTCTCGATTCCTCTAAATGATTATAACCAGCGTTTATGTTATTACGTACTGCATGATTTCGTAATCAACAAATTAGTCTATAATTGTACGTATTTATGATAAGTAATTATAGTAAAAAACAGTTCAAATAACCCGTGCTTTCATGGACAGCTTAATACGACGACAAACGAACAAAACTCTTTTCCCACCGGATGCTCTTTACCAGTGTTCACCAGTTAAATATTTCCAAAGGGTATTTTCACCCCCTCTCTAAATTTTAAGGGATATTTTTAAAATCCAAAGGGTATTTTTTTTTTTTTTTTTAATTCAAGCAAAATAAGTTTTTTGGACAAAATTATTAACTACAACAATAACAGTGATGCACAATCGCGATTTCGTATATCAGAGCGGAAACATACTTTTGAAATGTTTACTAAAACACTTGATGGCCATAAACCTTAAACTAACTCTTAACAATATGCTTTTCGGTGACACCACATTGGTTTCCAGACGAACTATCGGGCAAATGCCAGCAACACCCCGAAAACTATCGAGAAAATGTCGGCAACACTATGAAAACTATCGTGCCAATGACGGAGAAGTAAAGCTTGACGATTTACGATATCCCTAAAATTTCGAAAAAATGTCGGCGATAGACATAGGCGAAATGATCGGAACTTCTAAACCAGTCCTATCGGCGCATAAATAATAAAAAATCCCAATTAGACGTGCGGGCGACAGAGTGTTACTCTACGTTTTACATAATTTCACGCATGAGGTTACCTTTTTTCTCTATTTTGTGCAAGAAGGCATGGTATAAAGCCGGCGTTGCACTTAATTAAGGAACGTAAGAAATTACATTTGGAAATTGTGGGACGCGGCTCTACAATCTACCTACTAATGTCGCCCTTGGTATAATCAGCCATTCAATGACTTCAGTCAGTCACTGGCACGTTTGAACATGAATGCTCGTACGTAACTGGCGATTTCGAAGGGGGTGATCCATATATTAGATTCCGTTGGAAAATAAACGAAAAGTTTTGCTTTTTTTTCAGAAAAGAACGCTATTTTCAAAGAAAAAGTGCAGGGAGGTAGCGCCACCCTTCGAAAAATGGCTAGGATGATCGCTGATTTAATAAAATCGATGATTATTTTTAAAAATGTAACCATGATGTGCCGATGCGTGAAATCACGTATGAGATTAATTTCATGGAGTGAAATTTATTTTCAATGCGTGTTCACGCAGATTTCACGCATTTTAGCGAAATCTGCTATTTACTGATAAAAATGTATTCAGTTTCATGAGTAATATAAGATTTCGAATGATCCGCAAAAAAATATTAGATATTATTAAACTATTTATTAAATATTAATAAAGTATATCGTAATGGTGATGAAAATGGAATGGAATCTTGGATGGAAAATAAAGGATCATTGAACTGAACTTACATCATGAGTGCAAGAGATGTATAAACTATGGTAGATACGATTTATTACTATAAGTAATCGCTTAATAAATGTAGACATCATTCCTATGTTTACAACAAACACTCCTAATATCCTATATCCATCAACCACTTGTAGCACGATTCCATGCATTGAGAAGTATCCATTAGGGGGACTTGGATTTTTTTTTTTTTTTTTTTTTTTTTTTAAGTTTCAAATCGCTTTTAAACAATGCGGAAAAATTCCTAACATAAAGACAAAGATAATCGAATTTTTTTTTTTTTTTTTTTTTTTTTTTCTAAATTGAGTAATGTTTACCTGACCCACAAATCGATTAAAGATGGAGAAATTTTACGAAATGTACGTAAATTTTCGATTTTGTTAGCAAAAGTCACTGAAATTGACAAAGTGCATTTAATCTGTAATGAGTGCCATTATGAAATCACTAACATTTAAAAATTGTTATGCAAGGGTCAGCACCCTCCTAAATAGAAGGAAGAGAGGGTCATTTTCCTTTAAAATGATAAAAATGTAATAAAAAGTAAATTTTTCGAGCTTGAGGAAAAAAAAAATTATGATTGATTAAAAATGTATAATATGTTCCATTATGAATTTACTAACATTTGAAGATTCCCATTAAATAGTCAACGCCCTCTAAGAAGGAAGTGGTATTTCATTTACCCATGAGTCATTTCCCGCTAAAATGTTTAAACAATGATAAAAAAAAAAAAAAAAAAAAAAAAAAAATTCAATCTTGCAATAAATTTGACTTTTTTAAAAATCTTAATTTATGTCATTATGATGTCACTAACAATTAAACTATTCATGAAAGTGTCAACGTCCGCCAAGATGTAAAGAGAAGGGATTATTTTACTTTAAAACTCCTAAAATAAATTATTAAAAAACAATTTCTTAAGCTTATGATAAAAATTTCGGTATTACACTAAAAATTTATCATTTTTGTCTTTATGATGTCACTAATATTTAAAAATTGTCACTGAAACATCAACGCCTTCCTAGAAAGAAGGAGGCGTGGTAATTTTCGATCAAAATGTCAAAATATTAAAAAAAAAAAAAAAAAAAAAAAAAAAAAAAACACCTCCAGGAAACAAGTAGAACTAAACAAATCCTTGGAAAAATTCCACAACACCTAGATTTTAAAGACATTTTTTTAAAGAGAAGATAGATAAGATGTTTTTTCCAGTCGATGAAACCTTATATTTAAATCCGATGATTATGCATAGCATAGGCTTTATTGTTTCGGAAAAATCTATTCTATAACCTTATACCATCTCTCCCATTCACTGAATGGTCATTTTTACGCAAGTTCAAAATTACAGCTTTAGACCCATTTACCCTTAGAAACAGTTGAAGGACTCAGAACTCATTCGGAAACAATTTATCCTATTAACATTGAATATAAATATAGGGTTTCCACGACTAGAACAAAACTTCTTCATCGCGTATTTTTTTTTTTTTTTTTTTTTTTTTTTATATATAATTCTAGAGACTTAATTATAACACAGATTACAAATTTTTAAGGCAATCTAAAAATGTTTGTCACAAGCTCGAAAAATTGTCTTTTTAACATTTTTTGGTCATTTTAACGGAAACCCCCTCTTCCTTCCTTTTGGGAAGGCATTGACCCTTTCAGGAAAACTTTTAAACATTACTGACATCATAATGACACAAATTTGAGCTCAATTTTGAGATTTGTATCACACACTAAAAAAATTGCGAATTTCGTAAAATTTCCCCGTCGATTTACGAGTCAGGTAAATATTAACAGCTTTTGTCTTTAAAATTAGCAAATTTTCTGTACTATTTCGAATTGGGGAAAAAAATCGATCTTCCCTAATATCCATTACTTGAAAATAGTTCTAAATTTAACTAGGGAAGGGCAAGTTTTCCACCTGAAATCTCTTTGAGTTGTGTGATTTTCACGATGAATGCATTGCACATCTACTAGTAAGTGTGGTCCTATCCCCTATGTAATAGGGTTCCCCTATGTAATTAATCTTCTGACTGATACGAATTTCATAGGTCTAAGCCGCTCCGCTGCTCTGAAAAGTTAAACTTATCCTTACATTTTTCCCTGAGCCCAAGTAGCGCAACGGTATTGACCACTGTCTGAAACAGGGTTTCTGGGAAGTTTGTCCAATCCATGCCGAAACTCGACCATCGTTCCAAAATACACAATTTTTTTTTTTTTTAAATAAACTTGTCAAAACCATCACAAAACATATTTTTTATTCCTCCTTCCTTTCTTATAGCACTATATTTCAATTTTAAAACTCTGCATCAACATTTCAAAACTTCCGGTATATTTTACACAGCACTGGGCGAGATTGGCCAAGTTCCATAGCAACGGCTAGTCTAAAAAAGTCCTCATCGGGATCGGTCAGTGTCGAGCAGATATTGGCCAGCGGATTCGCTCTACTGGGGATTTTAAATCAGTACATAGGTCACGTCTTCCCAAAAAAATAATTCAGCAGTGAAAAGGTTGACAGACGAGGAGAAGAATCGCTGATATTGGATAAGCCCCTGACATAGCGTCAACTGCATTTCAAGCACTATAGGATAAATGAGTTGTGAGACGTTCGTGTACAGTAAAAAGTGTGGGAGTTCCCCTAGCTCCGTCTATTTAATTCTTCACGGAAATCGTAAATGCTTTAAATGTATCGTGAAAAGTTCATAGCACAATCTTATAACTATCACATTTGGATTTAACTATTTCTCTTCCATTTTTAGATTCGAGAAATGAGACATGAAAACATTAACCCATTCATAGGAGCTTGCGTCGACCCCCCAAACATATGTATTCTCACTCTATTTAGTACCAGGGGTAGTCTTCAGGTAAATCTTATAAATTATATTAACTTGCAAATGATATTGCTACGCCATTGGCTAATAATATTATTTCTTTATTTGTATTTAATATCAAAATCAGAATACAAGCTTTGGTAAAAGTCTAAATATCTTTGGTAAATTTTCAATGAAAGGTTTGAGATTAAGGCAAAGGCAAGCAAATGACAGACTAATGTATAAAAAAGCAACATCGAGTCGAATTTTAGGCATAAGTGCTACAAAAATAAATTTTATTTAACTTTTTTTCAATCACAAATAATTAATTATTCAATTCTTAAAATATATATGTTCTACCTCCATTAAATCCACAATGGTAACAAAATTCTTTTTCTTCTGACTTTTGGTCGCTAAAACATAAGCGAATAAATGAAAACGTCGCATTTTAGGAACATATTCCCATCTACAAGAAGTCGAAAAAGCGTTTCTGTAATTAATTTTTTCCACGACCTAATTGTCCTTTTTAATAATTATACTAAAAGCTAATACGTTTCCAGTTATAATGATGTGGTCTTCAACATACTATAATGACATGTTGGGTATGCGAATAACAGTAAATTGAATGACAGGACTATTCACTTTACGTTTTATTAATTTTACGTACTAAATACAAATACCTTATATTTAGGGAGGGAAAATATGTCTATATTTCAGGGGTTTTGCTTAAATAAACTAGTAGAAGATCCCTTAAAAAGTAAAGTTTTATACAGAGCTATTAAAAATTGTAAATGCTGCAACTGAATACAAATAGCCTCAAAGTCATTTCTCACAAGAAACGTGACGATTTGCTTCGTGAAAAAATATTTCAGTATATTAATTTATGTTTGTTGATCGCAACTTCGATTTAAAAAACGTTTGATTTAAAAATCATATGTTAAAATGTAGCTTTTACCTTCTGAAGCTGCACTCCAATGATGGCTAAAAGTTTTATACAAAGGCTCTTAATGACTAATTTCGGAATAATGAAAATCAATAAAACTATGTCATTTATAGCTCAAATCTTGATATAACAAAAATGTAAAATAAAATTTACTTTATAAGAAGAAGTAGAACCGACACTGACAAACACGCTTCATGAAGTAGGAGTAAAATTTAACAAAACAAATCTGTAACCTACAGTCGTTAAAACATTTTGTGAACAATTTATATATGAAAAAAAAACAATTTTTGAGGTCAATTCTAATTATATATATATATAGAGTCGGTGTTTTACTCTTTGTGTAAATTTAGTTTCTGCTTATTATATTAAAAAAAAAAGAAAAAAAGAAGCCCTGTGGCACAGTGGTAGCGCATTGCGTTTCCCCGCCGCAGGTCCTCAGTTCGATCCCCGGTTTGGACAAGGTCGACTCAACCTTTCATCAGTTAAAAGGGTCGGTTAAATGAGAACCAAGCATGCTTGGGAACTATACACTGGGGGTTCCGAGACAGACTGCCCATCTGACCGGGACATTGCTGTATGGCACCCCGGAATCATAGTCAAGTAAGCTGGATTGGGCACAACAGGCCAAGCCCCCCCCCCCTCCTCACGGGGCTGTTACGCCACTGAGTTTAGTTTGAATTTTTAAGAAATAAATTAGTATATAGCATCAAATTTATTTATTTTCCTTTTAGCTCTTCTTTATACAAAGTCGGTTCAACTTTTTTAAAGTTTATTTTATTTTTTTAAATATATATGTCGATGCATATAACTGAAGTATATTATCTTGTTGTTATGATATAATATTCGATTTACGAATAATATTTTGAACACAGGACGTATTGAGGAACACAGATTTGCACTTGGACACCATGTTCATTGCTTCATTGGTTGCTGACCTCGTCAAGGTAAGAAGCTGTAAGTACTGTTAGCATGAAATTATAATATATTAAACACATTTCAATAAACAATGATACTTTATAGCAAGCAAACTAGCATGTACAGTCAAATCAGAAGAATATTTATTCTGCTATATAAACAAGTATATTAAAAATTAATTTTATGTTTAAACTGACGCCACTTTAGGGGACATTTTATAAAAAAATATTACTTTTAATTCTGTAACATCATCCATCATAAGTTATAGGACTGCTAATAAATTTTCAATTATGTTTTAGTGTCAAAGTAGCTATAGATTTTTTACTGTTAGCAAACTTACTGAACGTCTAACACAGCAATTAAAATTGTATAGAATGATATTTAAGAGGGGAAAAAATATTGTAGAACAATATTTTAAAAGGTTAAATGTGCAAAAATCTTGAAATTTGTACACGCATGCCAAAAAAGAGGAAAATTGTTTGTATTTTACTTTTTAGCAAAACGCTATTGAATCATGTGTAAAATGAAGTTCTTATAGTGTGGTGGCCTTGTGAGAGTAAACTCAAATAAATCAAGCCAATCTTATAGTGTGGTAGTGGTAGTTAAGTGAGAAGGGCATAATTATATTGGTGAGAAGGACGTGGTTATATCATCGATATAGATAAAATACTAGAGTGATTACTCAACGCTAGGAAAATTATCAGATCATTGTGTGGACAAAAAAATACGAATTGCCGAGGATTGAAAAAAAAATCTTGGCTTGTACTATAAATAGTATACTTTAATTAGTAATAATGTGCAAAAAAATATTTACTCTAGCACCTTACAAGGCTTCCCGCATTCCCCCTCCCCCCCCAACTGTAAAAGAAAACCCTGATTAGATAATCATCCATCCATCGACGCGTTCTTTCCTTGCATTGCCATCGGAGCAGTCTATCCAATTATTTTTCTATATCAATGGGTTATATCAGGGTAATAATTCCTCTATATATAGATGTATTGTCATGATGATGGGAGAGAAAAAAAACGAAATTTTCTCATTCAATTTCTTAAAAACTAGGGGTGTGGAACATCGCACAATTTTCAATAACACTGTAATATTGATGGGAGTTGTGTAACTTACCGATATTATATTTTCATCATACATTTAGAAAAAATTGCCACTTTGGCGATATTTTTTGCGATAGTTCTTGTATGGGTTAAAAAAAAAAAAATACTTCTTAAAAATGATGATTTTGACACGATATACTTCACGATAACCCTTATATTATTCTTTATTATAAGTGAAACTGACTAGATAAGAAAAAACGATCAATAATGAGGTATGCTCAAGGACAGAAGACTGTGTTAAGGAAATTCGTTTTTCAACTTTTTAAGCCGTTAAAGTATTTCTACGGAAATTTTGGAGGTGGGGATGTTTAGAACACTTTAAGAGACATTACCACAGCGATTTTGAACAAAATCGTTATAGCCGTTTTTTAGCAATTACGGAAAAACATGATTTTTTGAATGGCAGCTATCTTATGCGCATACACGATTTTGACGAAAACCTTTATGGTAGGTCCCTTGGCCGCCACTAACCCTCATACCAAATTTGAACATCGTAGGTCAATTTGTTCTGTATTATGCTAACCACAGACACACATACACACACACAAACAGACATTTTTTCTAGATCACATTTTTGAAATCAGGATGTTCCAAAACGTGGAGAAATGCAAAAAAATCAAAAATTTTGTGACCGAATGCTATACTTTCATTACCCTATGTATATATACATATGGGTACTTGAAAGTAACAAGAGGCTAGATTTTAGATAACCTAACTTTTGAATAAATTGAATTTGATTACGGTTTAAGAAATAGCTGTTTGTTTTCTTTAGAAACCTCAACAATAATGCAAGCTGGTACTTGAAAAACTTTTTTTGTTGTTAGCATTTGGTTAACATCTTACTTTTCTTTCAGGGTATGATCTACATTCATGAAAGTGAAATAGTGTCTCATGGCAACCTCAAGTCCTCAAACTGCATCGTAGACAACAGGTGGATGCTTAAACTTACAGACTTTGGTCTGCATGAGTTTAGAGCTAATCAGGACTTGCCGCCTGATGTGCAGGACATCAGGGTCAAATGTAAGTAAAGTTGCATTGATATATGTTTACTATATAACAAAAACGATCCATGTCACTGCATTCAGTTCTGAAATATAATCCATGAAGAAAAGTCATCAACATTCATGTTTATGCTCAATGATTCATAAGATACTGGACTTTTAATAAAAAAATGTCATTTGTTTAATTTCGAATTAAAAGTTTTATAAAGGGAGCTATTCCATAATGCACATAACTCATTATGACTTTGGCCTATTTTGTGAGCTAGTGATTACGGGAATTATATTTCAGGTGACCTAAACCCAATAATTCACCATAATTACCGGTAAAAAATTAACAGAAAACAAAAATATATCGATTATTGGGAAACTATTAATATTAAGACAATAATATTTTCACAAAAATACTCAGAAACATATATTTCATCCCTATAGAAATCAAAACCAATTATATATTTCGTCTATAAATGGTCCTGTAAGTACCTAACTCAATCGGAGTTTTTTATAAAGCGGCGTGTGAGGGCAAAAAAAAAAAAAAAAAAAAAAAAAAAAAAAAAACTTTTTTTTTTTTCCCCCTTCACAAACTTTTTTTTTTCAAGCCGCGTGATCCAACTGTTAAAAGTTCACGAGTCGATTTTTCAAATAAATTTTTTTTTGCTTTTTGAACCACTTCTATACATAAATATATTTATGTGCTTTAGCTACACTGCGTCTACTGATTCATCAATACATACGAAAGCATTAGATATATAAAATATAAATCAACTTATTCAACACACAATCTGGAAAGGTCTGAAACTCCATCGCAAATGTTTTTCCTCAGAAAGTAATGTATAATGTAAGATGTACTCTTTTAAATACTCTTAAAATATTTATTCTCACTGGAACATATTTGTAATATAAGTTATCAATAAATTATTCACCAGATTCAAAAATGTGATTGAACAAACCTCAAAGGTATCCAAATTTTTATATTATATAGTAAATGAATTAAATAATTTTCCACGTGTGTTGCGACATTGAAAATGACTTTTCATTTTTCATTATGACGAAAATTGGCCGCCAGCGATATACAACAACGTGTTCGCTAGCTTCAGGAAACAAAACCAGCAGGAAAATATGAGACAATATTGGCAGAAATGGATACGATACGCCAACTAGAAATTCAATAAACTATCCAAGATAGTATTAATATTATACTCACAGACTAATAAAAATATGAAAGGAATTTAAGTTCAAGCTGAATATTCTTCGAGACTCCAAAGACGAAGTTTATAAAGGAAATAACTAAAGAGTAGGCATAATCAATAAAAAATGCAAAAAATCTCTTTTGGATATAACATATATTGTATAGATATTAGATATTTTTTCCGACGGTTATGTAGGAAAATACTAAGGAATTTTCAGGTCTAATCAATGAAACGCAGAAAACTTCTTTTAGATATTTCAAATTTTTTTGTCAATCAAGTCAATAACCCTTTGACTTCCTGTATATTATTTCAAGATTCAGAGAGAAAAAAAAAATTACCCCATTTTATCAAGAAAATTGTTCATCCAATAATACTTATTTAACATCTCTAATAACGGATTGGAATGTCTGTTACGATTGTATGGGTGGATAGAGGAGCAAAGGGTTTCCTTAGAGTTCAACTAAAATTCTAGTTAAAGCCTAACTAGAACTAAATTCTAGTTAAAACCACTAATATCTAACTGTAACTTCTGGATAGTGTATGCTTGGTTATTCACTGGAAGGAAAAGGCTTGAAGGCTTTACAATCACCAAAAAAATCTATATTAGCAACTTTTCTCCAAACTATTTAGAGTCTATCGGTAAACATGGGCAACCTATTTCATAGAATTATGGGGTACAGTGTTCTATTGGTTTCATACAGTGCAGAAGCCGCTTATATGAACTATCCAGAAGTTACAGTTAAGGTTCGGTGATTAAAGTTTTCAAACTACGCAAAATAAAGCTATGTGTATTTCCTGTTGCCATACTTTGCAACACTATAAAGTATTAATTCCCGTTATTAATATTTAAATCTGTTAAAACGTCATCAATACGATTAATTAATTTGTCATATTCATTAACAAGGTTTCCAAAAGAAAAGCATGCATTTTATTTGGCTAGTGATTCTTATAGTCCTAATTTTTAAACCTAATCTACTCTTTGCCTAATCTAGCAGAACAGTGGAAGACATTCTAATTCATGTAAATGAAGTATAACTACATACAAATTAGTTCTTTATGGAATGAGAAGACTTTTTTTGGACACTGATTTTGAGACTACAAAATTTGAAGGATTCTCAAAGAATATATTTCCAGCTCTCATGTGGCGTGCACCAGAACTGATGAGGACACTTCATCCTTCTTCTAAGGGAAGTCAGAAGGGAGATGTGTACTCATTTGGAATCATACTTTTTGAGATCTTGGGCAGGAATGGACCGTGGGGGTCACCAGAACCCTGCTTGAAATGTAAGTTTATGTTTTATCAATATTTTATTCATAAGCAATTAAGCATAGTTACTTTGGTCTGTTTTCTATCTCAGTAGCACACTGTCTTGTTAGTTCACCAAGCGATATATACATGAGAATTTGACGATATCCGAGATATATCGTCAGGTTGACTGAAATATAGTGTACTCCTGGGGTTATTATGCAACCTTATATTTATGACTTATGTATCTGTAGTTTTTATTAAATGTATTATTAGTAATTGGGGAAAAAATTATACACATAAAAAATTTGGTTCGCTTGGCTATGAATGAGAAACTTTAACCTCAAAAGATTTCTTTGATGACCGAAGGCCTTTGAGAAATATATTTAATAGATTCTGACATTTCGCGTATTAAAAAAAATGCACGTCCTCAATAATTCTACAGTTGATACGTATGTGAAGGATTCGTCTTTCTCAATTTTTTAAGTTTTTCTATTTTTTTATATATTTTTTAAGATTAAACATTGCAAAAAGATCTGGACTACTTAAAGTAGTCCTAAAATTCAAGAAGAAAAGTCCTTTAATGGAATACTGTTCCAAATTTGCTTGTAAAATAGGTTAAAATTGAGTTTACAGCCCATCAATAAACACAGAACTATCCAGTCACATTCTTTATTGTTAATGACAACTGATATTTTTCAAATCAGATATTACAGAAAGGCCAGGTTTTAGAGTCGAATCCAAGGACTCTCAATAAATTTCTGAATATTGTTCCATTTCTATACAGACATTGAGGATCGAGTTTCGAATCCACAACACTACGGTGATGAGATATACCGGCCGCCCTGCTCGCTGCTCGAGTGTCCAGATTACCTGAAGCATTGCATGGAGGAGTGCTGGAAAGAGAGTCCGGATGATCGGCCAGACTTCAAGTTCGTCAAAGTCAAGCTGAGGCCTCTTCAATCTGGACTGTGAGTGGTGGCTGTTTAAAGCTTTATTTTTACTTCGAACACATATGCTCATGTTGTGATAAATGGATAGTGGCTTTTATTAATAGAGATGTACAAAACTTAATTATTTTTGATTTTTATCTAAACACATTGTGGTCAAATTCTTTCTTCGGATTAGATTAAAACCAGTGGTAGAAGTGTGGGTAGACGCTGAGTGATGCGTCCCTCCACTTTTCAAAAAAATACCCATGCATCTCCCCATTTCTAAAACAACTGAAATCCATTTCCTCCACTTATAAAAACATTCAATCCGTCTGGAAACTATTAAAGAAAAATAACATTAACCTTTAAATGTAGTGAGACAGAGAAAAATTTATTTAAAATTTTCAAATATAAAAAAACAAATATTTATCGTGTGTATCATACTATTATAATAATGTATTATACTGGTCTGTATAAAGATATAGGTATTTTTAATGACCAATACTATTACACTTGGTCAACTTTTAACTTTGGAGGAACTTTCTTTTAAGTTAAATTTCTATTCTTGTTTCATACAAAGCCAAGTTATTTAAAAAAAAAAAAAAAAAAATGTAGGCTCTCTATTAATTTAATTTCAAGAAAATATGCACATTTGGAAGAACTATTTAAATCTAAATAACAAGTAATGTATATAATTTTGAGTTATTACTTCACTTTAATTTTTACTTCCAAGTAAAAATAACTAAGTCGCAGAATATTCATTAAAATAACAATAAATTTTGGATCTTTGCTCTATGTTAGTGTTAGGAAGTATAAGCTATTTCCTTATTACTTAATATTTTTATTATAAGATACGAAATTACAAAAATTATTGTTGGGGCCTGGAGGCGGTGCAGTTGTCATCAAGTTTTGGGCATCTCTCCACTTTTCTTTTCCCCCTTCTACCACTGATTAAAACTATCTACCATAAAGCTAATAAGTTAGAAACTCTTAATCATTTATTCTAATGTTAGTAAGTTTGGTAATGGATGTTAGTAATGGATTTGGTTTGACAGAATTCTAAAATTTTTTGGCTGATACGTAGTTAAAATGTTAGTATAATATACTGTGAATTTTTATTTCTCAAATAAAGAAGAAGAATGAAGAAAATGGTAGACCTCTCGCATTTAAAAAAAAGAGGACTTATTTTATAGGATCTAATTTAGCTTTAGCCACGATTGTTAAGTAAAACTCTGATGGGTTTTCGAAAGATGGAATTTCAAATGCGTTTAAAAGTTGGGAACAGATTTGATTAATAATATTCAACTTTATTACCGACATCTTTTTTATTTCAAATCGTCATGAGAAAATTATAATCACAATATTATAGTGTGCTACAATTTCAAGCTAAGAGTGGGAAGGCTGTAGCCCCTCTCTACAAACACTTTTGGTAAATGTAATCACTAAAATTTAGGTGATAAAACTAACGCACTTGGTGGAGGTTTATAAGGCTGCCACATTTTAAATATTTTAGTAATTTAAAAACTTCGAACCTTAAAATTGTGTATAAATATTGTGGTAACTTAAGAAAACGTGTTAAAACTTCGTTGGATCTAGTTTTGAGTATTTAAAAAATATTCATAGAGAAAACATTGAATGTATAAAATTAATAATCGGAAAATAAAAACACAATTTCATCGATATGAATATTATTCATATCGGAATCAATGTAATCTGTTGGGGAAGGCAGAAAGTATAAAGTTAAGCCATATTTTTCTGAAAACTAAATGAAATGGTAGTTGAATATTGAAAGACGGATTAAACTTATTTTTTTACACAAGTTCCATTATCAAATTTCCACACATTTTCAATAAATATTAAATTGTTTCACATTTCCCCAACAGAAGTTTCACGCAGTCTTCTTCCTAAGCCTAACGTCCTTCTAACACATCTCTTTGATTCATAAAATGAAAAAATAGATAGGACTAATTTGAAACGTAAAGTCAAATTTCGATGCAAAATCTATTGATTAGTTTTGTCTTTTGGTTTTACCGACATATTGACATTTGCACATTCTCATTGCCCTTAAAACATTCCAAATATCAATTTAAAACTAAAAAGAAATTTCATGTAAGAAAGAGTATGGTTTACAGTAAAAGGCTTGTTTAAAGAAAAATATTTTTAAAAGAAATAAACATTTGTTTTATTCATATATTACGCTAAAACCCTCTAGCTGTGCATCCCGCGATTTCCGTGGGGAGGCATTTTTGCCGTCTATTTAACTGTGCAACATGCTCTTTGTTGGGGGGTCCCCTTCATGATTTCATTTTGCCTTTTATGTAATGTTTAATTGTTTATTCAAATCTGGGTTAATAGATGACGTTAGATCTCCACATTTCGGCGAAATATACAAGCATTTTTTGCAGCATTTTGCGCGCTCTTTTCAAAGCTCAAAAATATCTGGCAGGAAGCGTTTCAAGCAGAGAAAGGATTAACTGTATATTTAAGTATATCAAAAACTTATGTCATTGTGTTTATTTTTATATTGTGTAACAAAAAATTCGACAAAAAAACAGTGTCTGAAATAATCGCCAACATCTATACCTAAAGGTTTTTTTTTTTTTTTTTTTTTTTTTTAATTTTTTTTTTTTTTATTATTATTATTATTATGATTATTATTTATTGAATTTATTTTATTTATTTAAAAAATGTGTTTGACGTTAAATTAGTCTTTTAAATGTGACCAAAAAAATTATGTAGCTTATCCTTTACTTTCGAATGTCATAAAAAAAATGGTATTTTTAATAACGAAAATTAAATTCAAGGACATCATAAGGATTTTCATCTTTTGTGAATTAAATCACCTTATTTTAATGCTTTTCAGGAATGCAAATATATTTGATAATATGATCAGCATTATGGAGAAGTACGCCTGCAATTTGGAGAGCGTCGTGAAAGACAGGACCAATCAGCTGCTGGAAGAGAAAAAGAAAACGGAGAATTTACTTCTCAGGATGCTACCTAAGTGAGACAGTTGCAAAATATGTATCACTTTTTTAATGCAAAACTAGAATATCAATAAACTTTTTTTTTTACTTTTAATTACCCATATGTATTATACATAGGGTAATAAAAGTATGTAGAGGCCACATCACTTACCAGTTGTTAAACCACAGCCTGACGTGATGAAGTCACTGCACGCGATGCAGTCAGCTGATATACAATTGGCCTCCATGCATATATTCGGAGCTAACCAGACAACATAAGAAGACGAATTCGAGGATCACGAGGAATGAACTCGCGACTTGCTATTTTCCAAAAATACTTTCTCGGTTCTTTAAAAAAATTATGGCTGCATATAATCGTTTCTAATAAAAATAAATATTTTAAACAACGAATTCTATCTCGTATTCTTCTAGATGCTCAAAATTACGAGACGTATTTGGCTGTGTTAAGCACTTTATAAGTGGCAGAAATAGACAGTCGGTGGTTTCAAAACAAAACAAAACAACGAATTCTTTTTCATTTAAGCTTTTTTATTGATTTAAAACTGAGCCGCCAACTAGGTGGCCAGAAACTGGTGACCCGGATTAAAAATTTACACGCGTTATTAATAGTTTTAATTAAATTTGCGCAGCAAGCAATAATGGACGCCAAGGAGAAAAACGATGACCCTGTAATTCCCACTGTGTCCAGAGTTTCATTCAAAGCACCACCGTTTTGGAGACAAAATCCGAAGCTGTATTTCGCTCAAATTGAAAGTCAATTTCCTATATCGGATATCACTGTGGACGAAACCAAGTACCACCACGTAATTTCTGAGATAGAAACCGATGTCATTGCTACAGTAAGTGACATTATCCTAAATCCCCCTGAACAGAGAAAATACGAAGTTCTGAAAAACCGTCTCATAGAGCAGTTTCAAGACTCTGAAAATCGCCAAATGAAACTTCTGCTACAAGAACTTCAATTGGGAGACGACCGCCCTTCACAACTCCTCCGAAAAATGAGAGACCTCTCTCCGAACTTTCCAGAACACATGCTGAAGAATCTTTGGTTACAACGCTTACCAACACCAGTTCAGCAGATCTTGGCCGACAGTTCTGAAGACTTGGATTCCTTAGCAAAAATGGTTTATAAAGTCCAAGAGGTAAACGGACGCAGCATCTATTCATACGATAGATAAACCCAGTACTAGCAACATAGATTGCCTCCAACTTCAACAGCAAATTTTGGAGCTATCGAGATCTGTGAAGCAACTGCAAGGAATCGGAAGAAATTGGAAGAACAATTCAAGTCAAAGGGGAAACTCAAGAAACAGTTCTCGCTCATCATCAAGACCAAGGTTCGAGCGTTACTCAACAATTTGCTTTTATCATCAAAGATTTGGAGAGCGAGCTAACAAGTGCACCAAACCATGCAGTTTCCAGTCGGAAATTTAGATGGGCCAACGCTTGCGGCCACAAGCGATCAGTGCCAAACAAAGCGACTCTTCATGGCCGACAAAACCAGTGGTTTAAGGTTTCTTATTGACACAGTGTTGAGGTTTCCATCATCCCTAAATCTTTCTCAAGGATAAAACTAGTTCCTAGTAAACTAAAATTGTTTGCGGCTAACGGGACAAGCAAATCTACATTTGGTGAAAAACTCCTTTCGTTGGATTTGAACCTCAGAAGATCTTTTCCTTGGCCATTCATCATAGCGGATGTACCTCAACCAATCATAGGAGCCGATTTCTTGAAGAATTTTGGTTTGCTTATTGACATGAAGAACAGTACTCTCATTGATACTACTACCAGGCTGAAATCTACTGCTCAAGTAAGAGTAGGAAATTTTCTACGGATCACAGTCATCGATGAAAACTCGCCCTACAAAGATATTTTGCAAGAATTTCCTGAAATTACCCAGGTGGCCAGAAAACCTATAGTCAAGCATACGATTGAACACCACATAGAGACAAATGGACCACCCGTATTTTCAAGGGCAGACGACTGGATCCTGAAAAATTGGCCATCGCAAAGAAAGAATTTCAGGTAATGATAGATCAAGGAATATGCCGGCCATCGAGCAGTAATTGGGCATCACCTCTGCACATGGTACCCAAGAAAACCGGAGATTGGAGACCATGCGGGGACTACCGACGACTGAATGCCATGACGAAACCGGACAGATATCCTATTCCACACATCCATGACTTGATTCAGCAACTGGAAGGAAAGAAAATCTTCTCAGCCGTAGACTTATTTCGAGCCTATTTTCACATACCAGTAAGAGAGGAGGATATACAGAAAACGGCAGTCATTACGCCATTTGGATTATTCGAATTCCCATTTATGAGTTTTGATCTTTGCAATGCCGCTCAAACATTCCAGAGATTTATCCACTCCATACTGCAGGATTTGGATTTTTGCCTGGCATACATCGACGACATCCTCATCTAATCTAAAGACAAAGAGGAACATAAGAAACACCTTCGAATTGTTTTTCAGACTCCTGGACAACGGTATCCGCATCAATCCATCCAAGTGTAACTTTGGACAAGCAAAGGTTGAGTTCTTAGGATACGAAATTAGTGAGGAAGGTATAAAACAGTTGGAGGATAAAATTTCAGCTATAAAGAACTATCCGAAACCCAACACTATTCAAGAACTAAGACGATTTTTGGCAATGATAAACTTTTATCGGCGTTTCATCCCAAATGCAGCATCTACTCAAACACCTTTATACAGTTATTTAAAAGGTGCTAAGAAGAAGGATAAGAGACCAGTGAATTGGATGGCAGAAGCTGAGATGGCGTTTCAGAAGAACAAGGAAGACCTAGCAAACGCAACGACATTGGTGTATCCAGCATCGAATGCGAAGCTATCCCTAACAGTAGACGCTTCCGACATGCAATTGGAGGTGTTCTACAACAAAGCTCTACTAGCGGTCCTCAACCACTTGCATTCTTTTCGAGGAAGCTGACGAAGCCTGAAAACAAGTATAGTGCTTATGACCGAGAGTTGTTGGCAGTTTTCGCTGCCGTGAAACATTTCAGACATCTTCTGGAAGGTCGCCATTTCACAATCTACACCGACCATTGACCACTCACTTATGCCTTCAAGCAAAAGCCAGGGAAAGCAAGTCCAAGACAACTTCGACAGCTTGATTTCATTAGCCAGTTCTCTACAGAAATTCTTCACATTAGCGGTGACCAAAATATTGTTGCCTACTCTCTGTCAATAATTTCTACCATTAACAGCCCTGCAACGATAAATTACGAGCGAATGGCACAAGAACAAGCAGCTGATGGTGAATTGAAAGAATACATTCAGCAACCTGAGAAAACCAGCTTGAAGTTTCAGCCGATGCTCTTTGAAGGAGCGACACTACAATGTGATGTCTCAACAGGAGTATTGCGACCTTTAGTTCCGAAAAACTTCCGAAGAATGGTTTTCAACGAATTTCACAATATATATCACCCTGGGATTCGAGCGACACACAAATTGTTAAAAAACAAGATTTGTCTGGCCTTCGATGAGGAAAGACACAACATCATGGGCTCGATCCTGTCTAAAATACCAAAAGAACAAAGTTGCAAGGCATATTACTACCCCCTTCCATCATATCAACTACCATCTGAAAGGTTCGAGCATATCCATATCGATATAGTAGGAAGACTCTCTAAAGCAAGAGGATTTTCATATTGTCTGACTTGTATTGACCGTTTCTCAAGGTGGCCAGAAGCATACCCTTTGGTAGACATTACCGCAGAAACCGTAGCACGCACACTGTACGAAAACTGGGTTAGCCGTTTCGGAACACCTTTGACGATAACAACGGACCAAGGCAGACAATTCGAATCTACACTCTTTAAATCCCTAGCTACCTTGATGGGAGCCGAGAAGACCAGATCCTCTCCCTACAGACTATCCTCGAATGGAATAATTGAAAGAATCCACCGCAACCTAAAATCTTCAATAAAGTGCTCTGAAAAAGGTTGGGTTGATGCTCTACCTACTATTCTATTAGGATGGAGGGTTACCATAAAAGAAGATTTGGACGCTACTCCAGCGCAAATGTTATATGGCACAAACATTCGCTTACCAGAAGAATTCTTCTTGCCCAGTACAGAAAAGCTAGACCCAATAACGTTTGTTGGAAAATTACAGAGTGTCATGGCCAGCATACGACCTGTCCCAACTTCATCACACTCACGCAAGAAAATTTTTATTCATAAGGAGTTGAAGAACTGCAATCCCCCAAAAAAACACTTTTGAAAAGTAGAAGAACCACTAACCTCAAAAACACAAAAAACTTTCTTCCAATAAAAAAATCATAAACATGATGTAAATTTTCAGCCACAAATACAGTGATATAAAAAATGGCCAACCTCTGATTACAACTCTCGGTTGTAACTCGCTTAAGAATGTCTGCTTACTTAGTTTATTTTTAAAATTTAAGTTCCGCTCCCATAAAAATTTACGCTCCTTGAAGTGGGCGCCCATCATAGGAATATTAACAATGCTTGCGTTTAAACTAATTTATGGCAGATTAAACGAATATTCGAAATACAAAGTGGAGTAAATCTTCATGTTCATGTAACTTTCAAAATAGTATAGAGAAACTGTGCTCAAACACTTGCATTTGAATATATTTATTAAGAATTTTTTAAGTAGGAAACTGAAGTGTTTGTGGTAAGCTTTTGTTTGGTTGATAGATTCATTTTGGAAAGTTTTTATTGTCTGGGGGCTTTAAAGGTTAATAATTAAGACGGGCGCCAACCTCAAGCAGCGTAAATTGTTATGGGAGCGGAACTTAAATTTTAAAAATAAACTAAGTAAGCAGACATTCTTAAGCGAGTCACAACCGAGAGTTGTAATCAGAGGTTGGCCATTTTTTATATCACTGTATTTGTGGCTGAAAATTTTCATCATGTTTATGATTTTTTTTATTGCAAGAAAGTTTTTTGTGTTTTTGAGGTTGGTGGTTCTTCTACTTTTCAAAAGAGTTTTTTTGGGGGATATCATAACTTTTTTTAAACACTGGCGACTTGTATTATTTTATTATTGCATTATTTTTTTTATTATTTGCATTATTTTTTGAATTTGTCCGTTTAATCATTTTTTCTATTTATCACCTATGGTACACCTGGTACCAGGAATATTCATAATTCTTCAAACTGAGTTCGACGATACCTTACATGCAATAATTATCTTTAAAATTGATAAACCGGAAGTGGTACCAATAGCATACCTGGTACTTTAAACATTCATAATTCGTCAAAACAAAAGTCCAACACGCCATATTTATCTTGGAAATTGATAAACTGAAAGTGGTACTACCTATGCTATACCTGGTACCTTAAACATTCATAATTTTTCAGGACAAGCCCAACATGCCATATTTATCTTCAAAATTGATAAACCAGAAGTAGTACCCCCCATGGTACACCTGGTACCATGAATATTCATAATTCTTCAAGTTGAGTTCAATGATATCTTACATGCCAAAATCTACTTGAAAATTTACAAATTGGTTGAATGCGGATGGCAGTAACCATCAAAATCGACCACGAACGAGTAATAGAAACTTGTGTATGGCAACTCAACCCCCAAAACTTAAAGAAATACGCTGCCATCGACAAAGAGCCTGTCTGCCAAGTTTCAGCTGGATTGGTTAGTTTGTACGCTCAACGACCTATTTTAGTGCATAATAACGACTAATGAGTCCGGGACCCACAGCTTAACGTGGATTCCGAATCACAACGAACATCCACACCTAACCCAGGAATCAAATACGGCACCTTTAACATGCAAGGCCAGAGCGTTCATCCCATTGAAAATGTATTCGAATAAATTGTTACAAATAAATATTAATAGTTTTTTACAGTCTAAATATTGCAATATAAATTATATTTATTATACAAAGCATTATTTTGGTTCACATATAATAACCCATTGATACCTGATAAAATTTAAAATATTTTCTTAACAACAATTTTAAAATTCACTATGAAATTACAATTTTGCGGATATATGATTCTACGATTTCATTCTACAACAGAAAGTAAACAAAATCAACACATCTTTAAAAACGAATGACATTTTTGCAAATTTCATTAGCCATTTGCAATGCGTGGTTCATTTAGTCCTCTGTAATGAATTGACTGTGACGTCAGCTCGCATAACCTCCACATTTATACTTTGTATTCAGCCCATAGTATCTTGCAACAAAATGTGATTGTTTTCATTTTTCAATGGAGATTTCCCGAAATTAAAATGTTTTTGAAAGTTAACTCTCTCTATATTGTCATACAGTTTAAATAACACATGCAACTTGAAGAACAAATATTTCTCTTCAATTCTGTCTCTTCAAAAATTAAATTATTTCAATTTTAAAGATGTTATAAGCCATATAATTATAGTCCAATTCGTTCTGCCTATACTTTAACTTACGTTCATTCTCACTTAAGCCTAACATGTCGGAAAAACTAACTTCGAAATGATAGTAAACCTGTTTGGCAACTTTTGGCATATATTTCTGAACCACAATTACAAGCTGATCGCCTTTATCTGTCGCCAAATTATGAAATGAAAAAAAGTGGTTTTAAATTAATTAAAAATAGAAGGAATTATTTAATGAAGTTCAAACCAGCGTAGGATTTTAAGTTGAAACATTCCGCATCCTATAATTCAATCCGTTTGCAGATCTATAGCTTAGTTAGGGCTGGACGTTTGTCTAAATTTTTACATCAAAATCGGGCTAGAACTCGTTTTTTTTATTTCGTTTTGGAAATTTCAATATTTTTTCCTTCGTTGTCTTTAATCCTAGGTACTCAATTTTTTTTTCTTTGAAAGATATCACCGAGACAAATCTATGTATAATTTTTTGTATAATTATGTGAAGTTTCGTAAGCGCGCTAGAAAATAGTCAATTTCGGTTTTTTCGCTGGAAGTTGTGCAGAGAATAGATACTTACTGTCGTTTCTGCCCTTATAAGGTTGGCGGCGAAACGACCGTTTCAATATTTCAATATTTTTTCCTTCGTTGTCTTTAATCCTAGGTACTCAATTTTTTTTTCTTTGAAAGATATCACCGAGACAAATCTATAGTATTTTTTGTATAATTATGTGAAGTTTCGTAAGCGCGCTAGAAAATAGTCAATTTCGGCTTTTTCGCTGGAAGTTGTGCAGAGAATAGATACTTACTGTCGTTTCTGCCCTTATAAGGTTGGCGGCGAAACGACCGTTTCGTCTAATTATGTTTTCGTTCGCTATGACGGTGTTCGTCGTGCCCTTCAACCCCCTTATCAAGGACCGTTTAAAGTATTGTCTAAGTCAGAAAAGCTATTTAAGTTGTTAATCCACAACAAACCCACGTTAATAAGTAAGGATTGAGTCAAACCAGCATTTATGCCCCTGGACGAACAAGCCGATTCCGCGACCAGTGAAATACCAATGCTTGTTACCAAGGCTGGAAGGCAAGTCAAGTTCCGTTTTAACCCAACAAATCTGCGTTAACACTGGAGGAGGAGTAATGTAGAGGCCACATCACTTACCAGTTGTTAAACCACAGGCTTGACGCGATGAAGTCACTGCACGCGATGAAGTCAGCTGATATACAATTGGCCTCCATGCATATATTCGGAGCTAACCAGACAGCATAAGAAGACGAATTCGAGGATCACGAGGAATGAACTCGCGACTTGCTATTTTCCAAAAATACTTTCTCGGTTCTTTAAAAAAATGATGGCTGCGTATAATCGTTTCTAATAAAAATAAATATTTTAAACAACGAATTATTTTTCATTTAAGCTTTTTTATTGATTTAAAAATGAGCCGCCAACTAGGTGGCCAGAAGTGTAGCATTCGGTCCAAAAAAAAAATTCTATTTTTTTGCATTTGTCCACGTTTTGGAACACCTTGATTTCAAAAAGTGATCTACAAAAATGTCTGTCTGTATGTGTGTCAGCAAAACTCCCGTACAAATTGACCTACGATGTTCAAATTTGGTATGCGGGTAGCTGGTGGCTATGGGAACTACCATTAAAGTTTTCGTAAAATCGCTTTGTTAATGCCTCTTAAGGTGTTCTAAACATCCTCACCTCCGAAATTCACGTAAAAATGCTTTAATAGCGTAAAAAGTTGAAAAACGAATTCCTTTAACACAGAGTTCTCTTTCCTTGAGCATACCTTATAAACGATCGTTTTTTCTTCTCCCCTCAGTTTCACTTATAAAAAAGGATAATATGAGGATTATCGAAAAGAACATCGTCAAAATCACAATTTTGGCGATGTGTTTTTTTTTTTTTTTTTTTTTTTTTTTAAAGACTCATACAAGAATTATCGCAAAAATTAATACCGCCATACTGACCTATAATTGAAAGCTGTGCGATGTTCCACACCCCTAGTTTTTCTTAAAATACATAACTTATGAGCATGACACCCGTCTAGCTCAACCAGCACTGTTCTAACTAATTCCAATTATTGAGCCAACATCGAACTGTAAAATTTCTTCAACAAAGATCTTCATAAATAATCTCTCTCTATATATAAGGCAAAGCCCTCACTCGCTCATCACTACTTCTCCCACTTCCCACATAGTCACAACTCTGAAAATCGGCACAAATATCAACAATGGTAAAAATAGAAAAAGTGAGCTATTCCGATCTCGATTAACCCACTTTAGGGGTCGAAAAGGGGTTAAACGTTCCAAACGAGAGGCATTCGAATATTCCACTTCCCATTTGGTCACAACTCTAAAAATTGGTACAAATATTAACAATAGTAAACATAGAAAAAGTAAGCTATTCCGATCTCGATTAACCCACTTTAAGGGCTCGAAAAGGGGTTAAACGTTCCAAACGAGAGATATTCGAATGTCCCACTTCCGACATGGCCACAATTTTGAAAATTGGCCCAAATACCAACAATGATAAACATAGAAAAAGCATGCTATTCCGATCTCTATTAACCCACTTTAAGGGCTGGTTTAAGGGGTTAAACGATCCAAGCGAGGAATATTCGAATGTACCACTTCCCGTATGGTCACAACTCTGAAAACTTGTGCAAATATCAATAAAGAAAATCGCAGAAAAAGTAAGCTATTCCGATCTCGATTAACCCACTTTATAGGGTGGAGAAGGGGTTAAACGTTCCAAACTCGAAAATCCCACTTCCCATGGATCAAACAGGTATAGTGGTTAGCGTGCTAGCTTCTAGACCGCGAGGTTGCGGGTTCGAGTCCCGTGTTAGGCATGGGTGTTTGTAAATGTATGTTGGCTTGTCAAATGACGAATGTTTCGGCACATTATAGCCCTCGTGTGGCTGACGGTACCAGATAATCTGAATACAACCAAACAACCCACTTCCCATGTGGTCCCAACTACGAAAACTGGTGCGAATATCAATAAAGACAAACGTAGAAAAAGTAAGCTATTCCGATCTCGGTTAACCCACTTTAAGGGGTGGAAAAGGGGTTAAACATCCCAAACTAGGGATATTTGAATGTATCACTTCCCACATGGTCACAACCCTAAAAATTGGTACAAATATCAACAAAGATAAACATAGAAAAATTAGGCTATTCCGAGCTTGATTAACCTACTTTAAGGGGTGGAAAAGGGGTTTAACGTTCCAAACTCGAATATCCCACTCCCCATATAGTCACAATTCTGAAAATTGATGCAAATGTCAACAAAGATAAACATAGAATGAGCAAGCTATTCCGATCTCGGTTAATCCCCGATTAAGGGGTGGAAAAGGGGTTAAACGTTCCAAACGAGGGATATTCAAATGTTCTACTTCCCATTTCGTCACAACTCTGAAAATTGGTATGAATGTCAAAAAAGATAAACATAGAAAAAGTAAGCTATTCCTTTCTCGATTAACCAACTTTAAGGAGTCGAAAAGGGGTTAAATGTTCCAAACGAGGGATATCCGAATGTTCCTCTTCCAATGTAATCATAATTCTGATATTTGGAGCAAATGTTAAAAGGGCAAATGTAAAAAAAAATAAGTTATTCCATTATCGATTAATGAATTTTTAAGGGATGAAAAGTCGACGCAACATTGAAACTATACGAGGATTATTTTAATGTCTCAATTCCAATACAGCTACAACTTCGAAATTTAGAACTAAGAGCAAAAATAAACACAATAAACTATTGCAATCTCGATTACGTAATTAAAAAGGGTCCGAAGGGAATTAAACTTTCTAAACGAGGGATATTCAAATGTCTCTTTCCAATATACTATTCACAATTATAAATTTTGTTAAGATTTTCAACAAAGGAAAGTTCATATTTTGATAAATCAATTTTTTCAGGATCGAAAGGGGTGCAAACGTCTGAGGTGTAGAATACATGAATGTCTTTTGATCGCTAAAATGCTAATGGTAAAATTTCGTAGCGCAGCACGTGTATTCAGCTAGTATATTATAAAATGTAGGACGGTGAGTTTAAAGACGTTAAAAAAAAACTTATGCAAGAGTATTCTTTTATAAAAGTTCCGATATTACATTGTCATATTTCTTATGCAATATCTTTTAAAAAAGATCTTTGTTAAGCAACCACAGCTGTTATGCCGGCCCTTACAAAGGCAACTTCCGTCACTTTTTAGAAACCTTACAACTTTGCTTTGAAATGATGATTTAGAAACATAAAATTTAATATCATGCTATAATCGACTTTTACTATCGCTGAAAACAATGTGAAGCTATATCAAAGAGGACTCATTCAATCAATTGTTAAAAGAAGACTTCTTACGATTTTAAGGAAGACGCTTGATATCATGCAGATTTTTAGGGAAAACCGTGTCAAATTTTTAGTTTCAATTCAATAAAACCAAAATTGAAAGATTTAAGCACAAAATTGTATACTTTCAATTTTTGATAGTATTTTAAATTGATAATTTCATCGTATGACATCTTCTTCCAAATATTATCTGTTGTATCGTCGGTTTTATTGCAATTCAAGACAATAATTGAAACCAATAAATTGCTAAAACTACTCTTCCCGAGATTGGTGATTAACTTGAGTAAGAATTGTGATATAATTATTATCTTTCCAATCTTACTGCAATCACACTTTTTCCAAAATCTACATAGAATGTTAAAAGTTAAAAGGCTCCATCAAATTCTATTATGTCCCATCATTCTCAAAAGTTCATCTTACACTAAAGTGTTTCTAAAAGTTCAATTGTTCGTTTGAACTGTCTATATGAATATGCTCACTTTTAATATTCAAGCAACTCTTAGAAACTAAACATTTCATTATAAGAATAACCCATATTTTAGTTGCAATTTATATACCTATACTAAGTATAAGATAATAAATAAAATATAAGAGGATCATCCTATATTTATAATTCGTATAGTAACTAGGGGTGTAGAACATCGCACAACTTCCAATTACACTATAATACTGACGGGTAATTGTGTTATTTACAGTTATTATATGTTCATTATTTATTTAGAAGAAATGGCCTGTTTGGCGATATTTTTTGCGATCGTTCTTGTATGGATCTAAAAAAAAAAACTCCACCAAAATGGTGATTTTGGCGATATACTTCAGGATAACCCTTATATTATCCTTTATTATAAGTGAAACTGGCTAGATAAGGAAAAACGATCAATAATGAGGTATGGGTATGCTCAAGGAAAGAAGACTGTGTTGAAGACATTCTTTTTTTAACTTTTTAAGCCGTTAAAGCATTTTTAAGGAAATTTCAGAGGTGGGGATGTTTAGAACACCTTAAGAGGCATTACCATAGCGATTTTGAACAAAATCATTAGAGTCGTTTTTTAGCTATTGCTGAAAAACACGCTTTTTTTTCAAAGGCATCTACCTTATGCGCATGCGCGATTTCGACGAAAACTTTAATGGTTGGTCCCATGGCCGTTAGAAACCCTCATTCCAAATTTGAACATCGTAGGTCAATTTGTTCGGGAGTTATGCTGACCACAGACACACATACCCCCCCCCCCCCCCACATACACACAGACAGGCATTTTTTCTAGATCACATTTTTGTAATCAGGATGCTCCAAAACGTGGAGAAATACAAAAAAAAAAAAAAATACAAAAAAAAATTTTGACCGAATACTATACTTTCATTACCCTATGTATATATACATAGGTAATTGAAAGTAAAAATATTAGTTTTGCAATTACAAAATAAACTTGTTATTCTTGCAGGCCAGTTGCAGAGCAGCTTCTCAGAGGAGAAAAAGTGGAAGCCGAAAGTTTTGACTCAGTGACCATCTATTTCAGTGACATCGTTGGATTTACATCTTTATCGGCCATCAGTACACCTTTACAAGTACACTATTTATTCATTTCAACATATATGTGTACATAAGTAAATATACTTAGTTTAAACCTTTATTTACTGAAGAGACTTATAAGTCCCATTAGTTTTCACATGGTACTGTATCACTTTAAACCAACGGTAGCCACTAAGCGGCGCGGGGGCCGGATTTGGTCCGTGACAGATTTTTTTGCGGCCAGAAGGCACCACATAAGATATTTAAAAAAAATCAAATTTCACAGTATGGATCTTTTTTTTTTTACATAATTGTAATTTATCTGAAATAATATGTACTAACTATGTAGAAGAGAGTTCTCACTACGTGCCCAAAGAAACTATGTGAAAAAGCTTTCAGCACGATGATTTTCATCAAGAATAAATGCAGAAATAACTTAACTGAAACTCATTTGGACAATTTATTAAAATTGATTGCAACAAATACTCCGAAAGACATCGACGCTGTCATAAAAAAAAACTGAACGATTTCGACAACCATCGTCTTACAATTGATATGGACTAAAACGGAGTAATCTGGAAGTACAATTCAAATACTTTTATTAAAAGTTAGGTCAAGTCGCATTGTTACACTGAAACAATAGATTCACTTCTTTTTTTACTACTACTACTTTTTTTTTTTTTTTTTACTAATAATGAAACCTAGTATTTTTTTAATTATTTGAAAGGAAAAGAATAAAATATCAATTGTACTTTCATTAAGATAAAAAAAAATTCCCCAGTTTTCAGAAATGTTATATATTGTTAAATCGATAATAATTAAAGATACATATTTTGGTGTATTCGGCCCGCGATAAGTTCCAGCATAAGTCATACGGCCCGCCTCCAAAAGTTAGTGGCGAACGCTGCTTTAAACGCTTTGAGACCCATTGGTACTTTAAAATACACTTCTATGATGATTCGTTCTTCAATTGTTGGATGGCAGCACAAGCTTATTTCTCTTTATACGCAAACACATGAACGATTATTTTTAATCTTCTAGGCATAACGTCTTGACTTAATATCGTCTTATATACTTGTCTCTAACAAGCTTCCAAAAAGAAATAAGCCTGTGCTGCCATCTAACTATTGAAGAACAAACTTCATACAAATGCATTTCAAAATTCTAATGGGTCACAAAGCATTCAAATAAATACAGTACCATCAGAAAAGTGACAAGACTTAAGCCTTATCAGTAAATAAAAGTTTAATCATTGATATCCATTCTTGTAGGTGAAATTTACTTTATGCAAAAATAGTAATGATTAATATAGCATGAGTCAGGAACTACTATTTTTTCTTTAACCAAGGTTTCATGCTGATAGCAGCCTATTACATTGCTTAAGAGTTAGTTTATGAATTTAGTATTTTAATAATCCAATAACTTTACAAGCTAATGAAATAAACTATTCTTGAAACAATTTATTTACAATTACAACTCTTAACTAATAGTAGCTACGTTGTTTTGTAATATAGTTCCTTTTTTTTTTTTTTTTTTTTTTTTTTTTTTATTGCTACCCTACAGAAGACAGTATTTTTATTCTTAGTTCGTAGAGATAAAACAGAATACAGCTGTCTTAAATATTTAAATATCACAATGAAGTCTAGTTAGGAATTGTCAAATATTTTTTAAGTTTCTTTGTATATGTAAAGAGCTTGAAGCCAGGAATGCCTTGTCTCTTATAGAATAGCCATTTAGACATTTTTAACCACACTTCACCAATTATATTCTCATTAGGTAATAAAGTAAAAGTGAAAAGTAAAAAAAAAAGTAAGAATGAAAGTAAAAAAATATTGAAAGAATGACATGCAAAAAGAATGACTAAATTTTATGATACTATCTCTTGTTGCTTATAATTGACATTCTAAATATATTCTCTTTCGTTTGAGAGAATGCCATCACTATTCAAATCCGTTCTTAAAATAAAAACCTATAAACTATTTCAAATTTATATTTCAGTTTATTGTTTTAGATCTCAAATTTTCTCTTATTTTACATCTATCATTGCAACTAAAAATATAACACTGTCTCCCATAAACAATATGCATAATTTCAAGTGTTCCTAAATCCAAAATCAAAATATTATAATTATAACAGAGTTTTGTTATAAACGAACAATTTGTCAATCATACAGTTTCAGTAAGTTTTCCAACCATTTTACAAAGTATCCAACAGATTTAATCATGCAATATTATCTTTTCAATATCCTTATGACACTTTATATTTCAAACCGTTTCGTTAACCAATAAACATTTTTACTACCTTTATATGGAAAAAAAAAGGGTTTTGAAATGGCCTGTGGTGAAAGGAATTCAATCCAGACTGTAATAATTACCTTTATTTATTCAAGAAGTCAGCCTAAAAACCACCAGTTGACTGAAGATGCAATTAGATATTCATTTTATGAAAATCAGCGATTAAGTGTCCTTTATAGAAAATAAATTGCACTATTTGGAGAATACTCAAAAAGCTATTGGGCATGTGTTGAAAAGATGATTTCGATATATGTCCTGATGTGGGTAAATTCATTTTATGTAAATAAAAAATTTTAGTTTGTAAAAACGTTTTAGACTTCTGCAACTCCATTCTGAAATATATTTTCTGGTATGCTCGTCGGTGTAATGAGAAAGAATTAATGGGAGAAAGAGATTTTAACTTTATTTTATGGATAGTCTTATAAAGAAAGCTGGGTTGGAGAGAACTCTAGACATGGGGGGTATTACAAAACCATTACACGCATCCTCCTTTTTACAGGTTGTGGATTTACTGAATGATTTGTACACTTGCTTCGATTCCATCATCGGACACTACGACGTCTACAAGGTGGAGACCATAGGAGATGCCTACATGGTTGTGAGCGGATTGCCTATCCGGAACGGAAACAGACATGCCGGAGAGATAGCTTCTTTGGCACTAAGACTGAGGCAGGCGATCGAGACTTTCGAGATCAGACACAGACCTAACGAGAGACTGAGTCTGAGAATCGGCATCAATTCAGGTAAAGTTTGTAAGAAGTTAATACGAGGAGGGCATGCTTACGTCTAATTGTTACTTCTATTGATAGCCTGGGAGATGTATACGTCTGGGGAGACTTTCCACCAGTTTTTGATAGGTGGCCATAGGAATTTACTTCCAGGCGTCCATCACAGCTGGAATGAGCGCTGGCAGTGAGTGCTGGCTACATAGTCTGCTTTCTAATTCATTCCAAAAGTGTTCCATGGGATTTAGATCGGACTTCTGAGAAGACTAGTGCAATTTTTGAACACCGATTTCGTCAAACTAAGACTACGCAAGTCTCGATGTGTGAATGGAGCAGTTATCCTGCTTGCCTGAAATATTGCCATACAGTTGGGAGAACAGAATTGTCTAAAATGTTCACATACATTCAAAAATTTATATTTTCAACTACAGGAAATGAGATACTCAGGCCAAACCATGAAAAAAAAAAAAAAAAAAAAAACATGATACTGCCACCACCAAACGTTACAGTTGGCTCAATGCAGTCACGTTAGAAGCGCTTGTCTGGCATCCACCAAACCCAGACGCGTCCATCGGACTGCCAGATTGTAAGGCTAGATTCATCACTCCAAAGAAAAAATGTCCACATATCCACAGTACAATGACGGTGAGCTTTGCACCATTGCATTCGACTCTTCGCATTCTATGGAGTGATGTTCGGCTTGTGAGTGGCTGCACGAACATGGAATCCCATGTATTGTAACTCTCGACGAACAGTCCTGCTGCTAGCACTCACGCCTGATGAACTTTGAAACTCCTCAGTGATTTCAACCAATGATAACTTGAGACTCTGTTTTAATACCCTTTTCAGAGTTCTATGGCTGCGTTTACTAATTTTCTTCAGCCTGCAGTTTCACTGCCTCGACGTTTCCACTTCACAATTATATACCTTACAGTGGATTTTGGCTTCTGTAAAACGTCCAAAACTTCCCACTGATTTCTCACAATCCCACTATAATGACATCCCACTGATTTCTCACAATCCCACTATAATGACATCCCACTGATTTCTCACAATCCCACTATAATGACATCCCACTATAATGCCACAATCAAAGTCACTAAGTTTCTTTTACTTACTCACTGTCTCACAAAAGCATAAATATGACCTGACAAACCACTACCAACATTTTTATAATTTTCGGTTAAGCATAAAATTATGCCACCTGCCAGTTTCACTTCTTTATGGGGGTGTCCGGATACTTTTGGCCAGATAGTGAATTACTTGGTGCATGTAGGTTCAGACCCATCAATGAAAAAAACAGGTCCCGTTGCACACTCTATGTGGCTAACAATTGCAAATCGTATTTTGAAATTGTATGTGACTACAGAAAGCCCATCAGAAAATTTAATGTCGCTTGCCACGTATATCATGAAAGTAATTGCTTTCTTAGGGTTTCATATAAAAGAAAGAGCTCTATTACACACTCAAGCAATTGAACGTGGAGTTCGACTTAGCTCTGAAACATCAGAAAATGTATGCGAGCAAGTGCAGTGACATGTTTTCATATTAAATAGACTAAAATTAATATCTCTTATAAATATTTTCATTACAAAGTCCGAGAATAAGATTTCGAATCAATTTCAATTACCTAGTATAGTGAATCTATTTCATAAATGATGGTAACAAGTTAAAATTGAATTCAAGTAAATGATTATTCGTCATATAAAAATGTTGAAAATCTAAATATCTTTCACTGATAGATAATAATAAATCTAGTAAGTTTACTTGTATATAATCTTACATTTTAATGTTATATTCTTTGAACTTGGACATACTTTTTTTTTAAAAAAGAAATGGTTTTTGGCTCATTTTCAGAAGGCTTGGGACACCGCAAAATATGAAACAAAATTTAAAATACATTTTACTATATTTAAATATGTCTATATTATAAGTATTAAATTATCCTGCCTATTCTTGTAAAAAAAATTGTACGAATTGTTTCGTATACGATACTTTTTGTTAAAAAATCACTTTTTAACAAAATTTTCAGGGGGCTTGGGGCACCGGAAGATATTTAAAAAATTTCTTCAAACTTTAACAATAATCTGAAGAATCCAAAATACAGCTTTATCAACCCCTGCAGATTAGAATTTTTTAAAAAAAAAGTTTTTTTGCTCCACCCTATTTTACAATGACTTTACTATTTTGTCATTTTCATTTGTTTTTTCTTTTGATATTGTTAACCGTGTTTTTGAACTTCAGCAAATAATACTTGAAATTAATACTATCGAAAGCAATAGCTTGACTCAAAACAACTATCTAACACATCTCTGAAATCGATTTGTCCAGGCTTTTGGTGAAAATGGTTTTGGTTTTCAAAATAACAACAAGGATTAAAAGACTGCATAACAAACCGCGAAGATGTCCACGAACAGACACACAATTTTTACTACTATATTGTTATGTGTTTCTATATTGTGAAAGTTATTCGCAGAACTATTTAAAATGACCGTTTACGATATAATTTAAGAAATACTAGTAAAAATATTATCTCTTCAAATGTAGGTCCATGTGTGGCGGGGGTAGTTGGTCTGAAGATGCCAAGGTACTGTCTATTCGGTGACACGGTCAACACTGCGTCCAGGATGGAATCCACTGGAGATGGTATGAACCGTTCATCTACGCATCGCAAAATATTTTATAATTGGATCAATTATTGTTGAATAGGTTCATGTACAAAGTTCTATGATAAAGACACGGAACTAGTAACTGGTTCAATAATTTGTCACACGGAATGATTGAGCGGCCAAATTAACAAGGATTAAAGATTTTCATTGGGTGGTAAAAGCCGAAAACGACTCAGTCGAATCAAAACCCCAACAAACTTAAATTACAATTGAGAATTCATGCTTGAGTTTATTTAATTTATGTTTTCTAATCAATAATTCGTCTATTTTAAGCAAATCGACAATTGACTTCTTTCACAGTAATGGCGTCCAATGGTGATTGACTAAAAGAATTTGTAGTTCGTATTTTTATGTTTTACCAGTTTTGAACGGACATAATGTTTGTCAAGCAATAAAAGCATTGTGAATGTAAACATATACTTTCTCTGGTTTTTGTTTTAGAATATCATCCACGCTCTTAGTTTGAAAAGTTACTGTTCTTATGTAGATATTTACCCTTTGGATAATAAAGGAAATAATTTAATACTTAAAAATTCTGAGTAGTTTTTATTACAAGTGAATCTTCATTTCAGCTATGAAGATTCACGTGAGTGAAGCTTGCAAGAAACTCCTCGATAAGATCGGAGGATACGTTTTAAAAGAAAGAGGGGTGATTCAAATCAAGGTAACGTATTTTTGCTTATTCTATAACCCATTTTCACCAAAGCAGACGTACTTCTACATCTTTCTAATATTTACACTTTAAAGAATGTGGCCATGCAAGGTGACTCGTCCGGATCATGGCAAATATTATTTGTTATTTTACTAGAATATCACATTACTGTATTCAAATGATTGCATCTGTTTTCGCAAGAGGGGGGGGAGGGGGGGGGGCTTAAGATTAGATTGCATCAGAGGTATGGTAACAGATCATTATTAGACATATGAGAAGTGAAATAATCTTTTAACTTTTTTCCCTACTTTGACCAATCAAATATCTTCCTTTACAAACTGGTACCAACTTTGCTTGGTTGAGCAATGAAAGAAATTGATTGGCTAGTTGAGAAAAAACTTACTTAAGTTCTTATTGAAAAACAATGTCATTTGAAAAATGCTTGAACTTTCATATGACGATGTATGCAACCTCAGGCTATACTAAACTCCACCTTAACTCGTGTTTACGGAAGTTCAAAACAATCATGCACAGAAGGCAGGATACGATGACGTAACCGTTGCCACCAGTTATATTACTAAAGTGGTGGATGGCCATCAACGGACAAGAGGTTGGCCTTGAAAAAATAAGCTGATGGTATTCCAGTAACAAACCGCGAATGTGTCATTGACGGCATTACGTTACTATCACCCACCCAGTACTGCCGTCAACTAGCCGTGAAGCGGCTATCATTAGTGCTTTTACTGGGTTAATACAGAATATTCGTAGATTTTAAGTTATTCCATGCAACCCTGATCTCTAAAATTTCCATCTTTCAGGGGAAAGGTGAAATGAGGACTTTCTGGTTAACAGGAAAAGATGGTTTCGATCCACGATCCTTCGAAAACCACTCACCATTCTCAGTTCAACAGTTCTCGAAAGTCGAAAAACAGCCCTTGTCAACCAGCGAACTCAGCGTCGGCCTGGGATCTTCTCTAACAGCATCTTCGAATGCAAACGATAGTTGCCTCAGTCTGTTCCACGAGTGCAAAAAGAACGCCAGGAACGAGGTGATGAGGTCTGATGGGTACAGGTCCGCCCCTGTCATCACTTTCAGCGAGTTATATAAAACAACCAACTTCATACTGTGATAATTCTACTAAACTAACAGCGGTTGTATATTTTTTGTGAAAGATTAAAGTCGCACCTATTTTCGATAATTAATGCTATATCATCGTACTAGTATTGATTTATCTGGAACTGTTTATCTACATCAATGAAGCATTCTAGTCTGGAATATAGTTGGACATTAGTACATTGTCCACTAGCTCAAAGCATCGATGTTGTATTGAACAAGAACGTTTGTGGAATTTTGTGACACATTTCAACAAAAGAAACGAGATTCCGTAATTCAACGAGCAAGAAGTGGTTACAATTTACAAAAAGGTTGATCAACTGCGAACTCATTTTGGTTCCTAAATTTCCTAAAACTGGTGAAATCACGATGTTGCATCTCACTCTAACGCTCTCAATATACAACAAAACGACCTGTTTATCAATGTTACGTAAAACTGTGAAAAAGTTTCTAGAAGTATCTAAAAGTCAGAGCTACAATGAACTTGTTTTGCGTTTCACAATTTTCTTTTATCTGTATTACATTATACAGGTATGAAGAGTTGACAAAAAGAATGAAGTATAAAACATTTTCTACGACATTTACAACTCTATCAGTCCCGGATTAATTGATGCAGATCATTTTATCAGTGACTATATAACAAAGACTCCATGGAAAAACGTCGCTATAATGTTAAAAACTCAATTTAAAAATAAAGCGTAGGTTCTTAAGATATAATTAAAGTTTAAAATGATTTAGATGGTAAAAAAAATTAATTGAAAAAAAAAAGAAATTTGTATGATGCCATTTGACATCACTGTTCCGGAACGGGTTAAGGAGAGTTCTCAAGCTAGAGTTTCATTCCCAATTATTAATTCCTCATTTAAATAGAAACCCCTCCTTCACCCGTTCATCTCTCTTCCCTACTCCTTTCACTGTCAAAAATTTTCCAGATCTTACTAATTAAAACACATTGAGGTGTTTTTCATTTGGTAGCTTTTTTATCTAGCTATCTTGATCATAGTTGCTATACCTCGCAATTAGCAGTGATGAGGACACTTATGTATACCTTTGGAGACTATTTTGACATTGTAAACACCTCAATAAGTGGGTATCTACTACTGTGACACGATCCAATCTGGAAATAACTAATTGCACGACTTCAATACTTAAATGCAAGTCTCAAACAAAATTCATGGTGAGTTAAAATGAAAAATATCCTCTGATAATAGCTGTGTATAATAGCACCATGTGATAATAGCTGTGATGACCGACTATTATTTGAACTGATAAATATTCTATGTGAACTTCGTTTCTGATCGATATAAAATCATAAATTGGTTTACTTGATGAATAATTGTTAAAGATTATGGTGGAGCTTGAACCTAAATGAACAATCTGCAATTCAACAGGTAAAGATACCTATATGAAATGTGGAAGTGTTATAATTTATTTTATACTGTTGTTAAAACAAATCGCACACCTAGGAGAAAAGTCACCCGACTCACAAATTTAATTTTTGATTTAAAATTTTTACATAATCCCAGACTGCATGTACTAGAAGCTAAAGAAACAGAACAAGTCAATTTTAACTTTAATTCACAATAAAAACAATATTTTCTCGCAGGTGTGCGAAATGTCTGGTGCTTAGAACGGCAAATATACATTTATCATCAATTGTTAGCAGTGGCATTGTGATTTATTCCATTTATTATTGACTCAAGGCTATTATTTTGATGAATTGTCACTCAGTTATATGTATTTTATGGTTCACAAAGTTCTATTTATTCTAGACTGAAATTTTCTCAGATGTTTCATTGCATTCTATATAATGTAATACTTTGAAAAATAAAAGCAGAATTGATAAATTTGGTATCAGAAGAAAATATTACGCATCTAAATACACTGTAAAAAATGTACACACCTAGCTTTTCAAAAAACAGTTATGTGTTTATTAACAATCCATTAACTGACATGCTAATCCTTGATAACTGCCATTTGTCAATGAAAAATTTTAAGACCATAAAAATATTCAATGACTATACTTATTAACAATTATTGAAATAACAAATGTGCAATGCAACACAGAAGTAACATTGCTATTTTTTTTTAAAGGCTACGTAATAGGCAGAGCAAGCGAAAAAAAAAATCATGATCATTGCTAATTACTAAATACAAAACTGAAATTAAATTTGAACTTTTGAATACTAACAATCAACTTTCAAAAACTAAAATCAGGACTTACAGTAAAATTTCCAGGTAAAAACTCATGTACAGAGTATCCAAACAGCTCGAAATCAAGCTTGTAAATCTCGAACAGACTTCGAATCATGTCTTCTGGTACCGATTTGAAGTACCTCAGCGTGACCGCATGTTGTGTGGGTTGGAAACCAATCCACCACTCAGGACTGAACTCAATTCCAGCCTCCCGAAAGGCATACAGAAAGTCCTGCTCTGCCGTTTCTAGCTTCCCAATAAAGTCATAATCCATGAAGCAAGGATTGCAACGACTCCAGAATGGGGCCCAGTGCTCGTCATAGTCACGATTGTCTGTATGCATCAAATACCACACGAATTCTTTAAATGTAATCTGATCAAGGATCGAACCACTTGGTCTCAACTTCTTCATAATAGGATCCCAATACATATGGTAGAAGTAGGATACCTCATCTCTCGAACGTTCTGCCTTGCTGCGGAATGCAGACACAAGGCGATCAAACGGATGGCGGACAAAGACTATCTTGTAGAAGTGGTCAAACTTAGTCGATGGATAGTACATAGGGCTGATGCGTCGCAATGCGTCATTAGCAGCGACATGCATAGCAGAACCATTGTTCTTTAGGGTATCATTGATTGGAATGTTGGAAATGTTGAAGAAGAATTGCTTGATGTGGCTGGATGCTACTTTGGGGATGAAGCAGAAAAGTGCCTGCTGCTCCTTCACTATGATGGGGCATAATTTCGTCTGACATTGTGTCATTTGTCCGTTCAGACGATTTGTGTGGGCACGCCAAATCCGTCTCGTGTTGATGGTCTCATCTTTCTTACATACATCCCGTACGCGTTGTACTCGACTTTCATATTCTGCTTTCCAACAATAATCATTGCCATCTCCAGCATCCTGAAACACGCATGTACATTATTTGATAGTAAGTGCTCAATCCTTGATTTCTATGTTTTTGAAAAAAAACTAGTGAGTGGTTAGAAGGATTAATTGATTATAACAATTAAAATGTGGATTATAAACCACAATACACATCTAACTCAACAAATTAATGTCATATTAAATACAGTAGATTCGAGTGTAAATCTTTTACAAATAGAGGATAAATTCTTTCTGTTATACGAAGATGGTTAGTTCAAATGTTGTTCACAATTTTTTTTTTTTTTTTTTTTTTTTTTTTTTTGTACAAAAGACCTAAGAATTCACTTTCCACCACGTTAGAGTAATGTAGAGTTTCTTCATATAAATTCTTTTAAGATGTCATTCATTAATTTTATAGTCCTTTAGTTTACCCAAAACGCAATCCAGACTGATCTCAATTTAATAACAATATAATAAACATTGTTAAGTTAGAAGTACCGTAAAATGGGGTGAATAGGAACAACGGGGTGAATCGGAACGAAACTTCATGAAATTACAAAGAAATTATTATTTTACACAAATGAAGCAGTTTTATTAATTATATATATATTTTTCATTTGGTTAACATGTTTTTAATCTTGGAACCTGTTTTGTAGGGCTTTCAACACTGTCCTTTTTTTAAAAAAAAATCTGAAACAGCGTGCATACAATCCAATGAGTTTTAACCTCTCCAAAACTTATCCCGTAATTAATAACATGTACCAGTTATAGACTTAACTAATATATTTTTAAATAAGTATAAACATCCACAACAGCATGCCATACTTAATTTAACTTGGTTTTAAAAACTTTTTATTTTACGAATTTTTATGTTTTGCCTCATCTCGATTTTGAGATTTGCGGGGTGAATCGGAACACTTGAAATGTGATATTAAAAAGCTGTTTTTGGCAAGAATATGTTCCACACAAGATTCAACAACTGAATAAGAGTCAAATTACTCCCTTCAAGACAGTAATTAAGATTGCAGGCTTGAATAAATGTCAAAAGAGGAGCATAGTTTCCGCATGGCAGAAAATCCGATTGTTCCAGTGGTTTTTTCTCTAAATGACTTCGTTATCTTTAAGTTATATGGAAAAATGTATGAAGACTATGTGAGCAAAGTTTTACACCCACAAGATTATTGCTATATAAGTGTGTTTTACAAAAAGAGCTTATGAACGAAGAGATTTTCTGAAACAAATGAAGATGCTTTTCTCAAGATATTTTAAAGAATTTGCAGTCATACGACACGCAAACATAAAGTAGATTAAAAAGTATTTTTAGTTTTAATGACTATTTGGATGAGTTATAGGAGAGTTATATGAGAGTTGATACGCTTTCAAACATATGATTTGTTTTGACAATAATTGACAAACACAAATTTTATCCGTCATATTAAATGATTTTTTTTTAGGATAATTTTGTGTTCCTATTCACCACAAATCATTATTATTTGCCTTTTGTCACACTGTAAACATTTAAATAAGATCAGACATAAATTGTAACGAGTGTTCCAATTCACCCCTTTCTGCGGGGTGAATCGGAACACCATGAACAAATTCGAAATAAATTAAAGTCCTAGTTTTTACAAAAATTTTTGGGTTGATTCTCAAAGAAGAAGGTAAGACCCAAGTTTCTATGTCAAAAAAATGTTCCTTAACGATCTTATTACAACCGATTATTACCTTCAAAGTTGAAGAGTGTTCCGATTCACCCCATTTTACGGTATTGTTTTCATGTGCAAGAACTACACCAGAGCTAATACTGAGCTAAAACATCGTTAGAGCAGTAGTTCAGGTGTCGAGGGTAACGCTTTGGTTGATTGTTTTCAGATTATCTGGCACCGTCAGCAACACGAGGGCAATAATGCCCCGAAACATTCGTCATTTGACAAGTCAACATACATTTACAAACACCCATGCTTTACACCGGACTCGATTGGTTGGTTGGTTGTTTTCAGATTATCTGGCGCCGTCAGCAACACGAGGGTTATAATGCGCCGAAAAATTCGTCATTTGACAAGCCAACATACATTTACAAACACCCATGCCTAACACGGGACTCGAACACGCAACCTCGCGGTCTAGAGTCTAGCACGCTTACCACTATATCGTTTGGTCGTCAAGACGAACGCTTTCTGGAAGGTCTTTCAAAGAAAAACTTCCCCACAATCGCAATTGAATGCAAGAAAATCCAGAAACTCGACCAGGAGATGACCGACACTATCTGCCACAATTATTCTGTGTGTACTCACATTCTTATTAAAGACGGGCAGATCGCGAAACACCTTACGTATGCTAGAAAAGAATTCTGCTTACATTTGGAAAATGAATCCAGCGAAACTTTTAACATATACATAGCGAATACATACCGAGAAAATGACTAATGAATCAAAATTAGGTGAGAAAAACCCACACATCAGAATTTTGTGTTAGGGTGCAGCCAACAGGGCAGCAGGTTGGTTGTTTTCAGATTATCTGGCGCCGTCAGCAACACGAGGACTATAATGCGCCGAAACATTCGTCATTTGACAAGTCAACATACATTTACAAACACCCATGCTTTACACGGGACTCGATTGGTTGGTTGTTTTCAGATTATCTGGCGCCGTCAGCAACACGAGGACTATAATGCGCCGAAAAATTCGTCATTTGACAAGCCAACATACATTTACAAACACCCATGCCTAACACGGGACTCGAACCCGCAACCTCGTATCCTATAGGCTAGCACGTTAACCACTGTACCATTTGGTCGGCAACAGGGCAGCAGGAAAAGATTTTGTACTGGACGCATACGGAGGAACTCTTATATAGTCTCATCATTACGTCAAGCAATCACAATAAAAACTACTTTTTTACATTTTTAAATAACGCTTCTCAGTGTTTTAAAATTATATATTAAAAAAAAAATGAAGCAAATAAAAATAATGTTTACCTGATTGGAACTTATTCTACAGTCAAACGAAGAACTGTTCACTAGCAGCCGCCAGCTTCCAGAAGCAATCTGCTGAACTGCCCAGTGTTCCAGAACACTTTTTAAGCTCAAGCACAACACCACTCCGCACAACAACGTTCCGAACAGAATTCTATACCGCGAACATTTACGATGAACGTCCATAACTGAAACATATCATATCATGAGCAACAGACTAACTAAACATTCTTCGATTTGTTTTTCTGTGTAGAATTGATTCCAACGTATCAAGATTGTTACGTTTTACAATGCAAAAGTAACGAGGAACATGCTGACTCAAAGGAAAAAGCAACTGTCTAAGTATATTTCGAATGATTCAAAAAGACACGCGATAATCTAAGTGGAACTCAATGCTCGATCACGAAATTCTGTAGAATGTTACCCACTTGGAGCTTTAAGGCTGATTTACAAGTTACCAGGGAACATACCAACCAAAGATACTATAATAACCCTTCGAGTTAAAGATGGCAAGCTTCCATAGAGATAATGTAAAATAGTTGAGAGCACATGACGTAATTGCAGGGTTTCTACATTGGCAAGCTTATCGCACTTTTTGGTTTCACTTGGCGATTACATTTTATGGTTTCCCAGAAATCTTTTATACAAAAAAAGAGCAAATCTTTTAGCTAATTAAACTTTCACTTAAAAAATTTACACACCCAACCAAATTTATGTTAATTTATATTTTTAACTAAAATAATTTAATACTTTTTTAAACAATATAAATATTATATTGAACCACTATAGCAAAAGTTCCATCCTGTAATGAAATACGAATTCTAATATTAGATTTGGGATTTTTACAGCATATTCCAGTATTGATAAACTTTTAGTAAGTTTTCGTAAGAAATATGAACATCAAGAATTAAGAAAATTACTAATTACAAAATTATTGAAACACATTCTAGAAGAAAATGTTTTCGATAAAGTTTCCATGCATTCTTCGAAGCAGTACATTAGGAGACTAAAAAATATCTAGTTATTGAGTGCAATTTAAAAATGACTTGCAACTACAAAAACCAATATCATTTAGCATGTACTATACTAAACTTCAACTTAACTAGACATCACTTAGACGATAGATCGTCACAGTGCTCATAGGTATTTAATCCATTTTGGCGGAGTGAAGACATAATTCTCGCCAAACCTTATAGCCTTTGGTTCTCTATAGGGTTGTGGTTTGGCGAACATTTTGCTTTCACGCCGCCAAAATGGATTAAATACCTATGAGCACTGTGACGATCTACCGTCTAAGTGATGTCTAGTTAAGTTGAAGTTTAGTATAGTTTAGAAGAATTTACTAACAGTTGGCAATAATCATTTAGCTTTATCAATTCATCAAATAAAAATCCGCAATGGTAATCGAGATTGGCGTCAAATTTCAAAAAATCATAATAAACACATAATAATTTAGTGCATTTATACAACTAACAAGTGATAAACAGTCTTTCAAGCGATGCCAAAGTAAGAAAAAAAGAAAAATTAATGACAAAAAAAACTATATTTAACATAAAAACTAGCCTGCTGAATGAGACGAAAAAATAAAAGCAAACGATTAAAAACACACCATCAAGTTTTATTACACTGCAAAAAATGTCCTTCTGTTAAAATTCTCTAACGAAAATTTTATAATCTTCAGAACATTACCGAAATGTATTGTGCACAAAAGCGAACAATTTGAACAAACTGGAATAAAAAATATGTTACTTTGCAAAGTAGAATCCTCCATTTTTGTTCTGCTATTTAAATCTCCCACGAATTCGACGAAATAAATCTGATGTTCTTATTTGTTTGTTTAAAAAGCACGATCGCCAAAGTAAGATTAAAGCTCTGCGCATGTCTGGAAATCGGAGCAATTTGGCGAAAGTTTTGTGCTCCCAACTTGGAAAATCCGCGCGATGGCAGCACTTACGTATCGGCGAAGCTTGCCTTCTTATAGTTTTAAGTTCTTTGTACTAACTAAGCCTAAGGTTACCAGTCATTAGCACCATGTAAACATTTCATTCCAGTTTCAGGAAAAGAAAAAGTGGCACTTGATCGCCTTGGGCTGTCGGCACCAGTGGATCAAACATATTTCCTATTTACTAAAGCGTCACCTCTGATCACCCACTTGATGGCTGTGCGGTTAGAGATCTGGCCTTGCTTTCCAAAAGTCCAGGGTTCGAATCCTGAGGTTGGGCATGGATGTCTGCTGTGGCTCGGAATCCACGTTAAACTGTAGGTCTCGGCCTTATTAGCCGTTATTTTGCACAAAAATAGGTCGTTGAGCGTGCAAACCAACCTCCCATGATCAATGACAGGGGGGCGCTCACTCAATAGCTGGATTGTTCCAATACTTACCCTATGAAAACGCAAACTTAGCATTCTGATCAATGCGTGATAGAGAGCTTCCAATCAATTTACCGGTTGGCATTCCACGAAATAGCAGCCTTTAAATCAGCGTTCACCTCTAACAGGCGTACCGTATGACTTATGTAGGAGCTTTACGTTGACCGGATATACCAATACATGTATCTTTTATTATTATAGATTTAACAATATACAGGGTGTTCGGTTGGTGGTTTTCAGATTATCTGGCGCAGTCAGCAACACGAGGACTATAATGCGCCGAAACATTCGTCATTAGGCAAACCAACATACATTTACAAACACCCATGCCAAACACGGGACTCGAACCCGCAACCTCGTGGACTAGAAGTTAGCACGCTAACTATTATACCGTTTGGTCGGCTACAGGGTGTTCGGAAACCACTGCACTTCATATATATTTTCATAATTATGAGCAAAAATGAATAATATTTGTAATTTGAACTAGGGTCCGCAAATCAATATTTATCTAGATATTCCCAATCAAAGTTTTATCGATTCGAACCAATAAAATCCTTTCAATCCATTTCTGAAACTCTCTTTATTCGTCCGTTTTTCTTTGGAGGTTACCAGAATTTTAATCGTTTGCTGATTGGAAAAAAAATATTTAAGTGAGCGTGGTGGACCAACTCGCAAGAAAAATTAAAGTTTTAAGTTTACTTTTTTTTTTTTTATCTTTATCACCTTTTGGCTAACAGTTGATTTGAAAATATTTACCATTTTTAATGCTTAATTTGAAGTGAGCATATGATTTGGAAACCCTAACTTTTCAAAAGAAATCATTTATGTTTGGAAATTTGAGTTGCAATAAATAGTAGATAATTTTGAATTTTAGTGTTCTTGTTTAATTAATAATCTTCGTTCGTACTATAAGAAACATTTTTTTTTTTTTATAAAATAATAAACAATTATCATAGAAACTTATCTTACTACAGTTGAATAAGTTGTTAAAAGGCAGAATGTTTGGGCAACATGAAAAAGGTCTCGCGATCGAACCTCGTCAACGCTTTTCAGTCTTTCTTTAAAATGAGTATACACGACAGTGATCGTAACAGATAGTGTTGTATGAATTGTTTGGCTATATTAAAGAGTTATCTCAATTTTTTAACACTACAGACTGAAAAAACTAGGACAGTTTCCATTGAAAGACCACCCGGAAGGCACGACCATCACACAGGTATCGATTTAACGACATTTCGATGCAGCATGACTCCATATAACTATTACGCCTTAAAATATATGACCAATGCTGAAAGAAGATACCGGTAGGGGGCGCTGCATTCATTTCTGAATGTACGTAATAGTATAAACTGTATTTGATTTTTTTTAGCAACAGGGCTTGACTTCATTAAGACAGAGTAACATTGAACAACTCAGAGATATCAAAATTTAATGAAAATGCCTTCCAGGAGGTCTTTCAAGGGGGAAGTTACACGCATTTTCGTCTTGAATGGGAAGAAATATAGAAAAATTCCATCACACTTCAAATTAATCAAAACGAAATCGTAACAAAATTCAGATAATAAAATAAACTACAAACTTCAACTTGTTGCAGTCAGAGGGCGCTATATTCGCTTCGAGAAAGTATTGAACTGAATTCGTTGTATGTGATTATTTTAGCAACAGATACAAGAAGACTATACAAGACAAAATGCGTTTTAGTTTCCTCTTTAAAGATCTCGCGGAAGGCTTTTCCTCTTTATCACTAGCACTACGTTCCTTAGCTTAGTGCCGACCAAACGGTATAGTGCTTAGCGTACTAGCTTCTAGGCCGCGAGGTTGCGGTTCGAGTCCCGTGTTAGGCATGGGTGTTTGTAAATGTATGTTGGCTTGTCTAATGACGAATGTTTCGGCGCATTATAGCCCTCGTGTTGCTGACGGCGCCAGATAATCTGAATACAACCGATCAACCAACCTTAGCTAAGTTATTGTCTATATCTTGCTGTAAGTATATCCTGGCGCAATTTAATCTTTATCTATAGCCATAAAATTTCCAATCAAATCTAATAAAATATTAATACAATCTGTTGCCGCTCTGGCATCGCATGTCAAAGATGCTGGGTTCGAATCCTGAGTTAAGCATCGATGTTCGTCTTGGTTCAGAATCTACTCTAAACTATTCGTCCCCGCTTCATTAGCTTAGTTATTGTAAAATGCAGTATCCCTGTGAAATACCTCCCAGAAGGCTTTTCCTCCGTATCACTTGGTCTATGTTCATTTGTCTATATATTGTTGTAACTATATCCGGGCGTAATTTAATATTCATCTATAGCCATAAAATATCGAATCAAATCTAATAAAATATTAATACAATCTGTTGCCACTACCTCGTATGTCAAAGGTGCTGGGTTCGAATCCTGGGTTAAGCATCGATGTTCGTTGGGATTTGGAATCCACGCTTAGCTATAGGTCCCGGCCTGATTAGCCGTGTTATAGAGCAAAAAATTAGGTAGTTGAACGTAAAAACCAATCAACTTATCATGGTTTTAGCAATGTGTTATACAATCGTTATAAACGTTTGGTAGAGAGATAATGGGATTGAACGGTATATTAATACCCTTTATAAAAAGATTTTTTTTTTTTTTTTTTTTTAAAGTAACCCACAAAAAATGTTTTTACTACATAAATCTTTGTATGCAACTTTTATGTGCAATTGCAACTTGTCGAATGGATTTTGAGCCCAAGAAAGTTTCTATAGTATTTGAGCACTAAGAGCATAACCATCGCTTGTGTGACATTGACTAATATCCCCCCACCCCCACCTAATGAAAGAAATTTAATAAAAGATTTTGTCATCAACGACGAGTCTATCTGTCAAGTTTTAGCTCGATTGGACGTCAAGTGGTATGCCAGTCCTTCGAAATAGAAATAGAAACGTGGGTAAAAGCGACCTTTTTATGACAGTCCAAATACGGGATAGAATCTAAGGATGGAATGCATTGTCATTGAAAACGACCATCTACCTCCCAAATTTGTGCTCGATTCGATTTTAGCCCTCCGTAAATTTGCCTGGCACAAAAAAAAAAAAAAAAAAAATTTAATATTCAAATTATTCGAATTAAAAAACCCTCGTCCAAATTAAAATCTCTCAATTAATTTGAAATTTGAATCACATAGCAATATGCAGTGATAGGTTTGACTACAATAATTCATTAAAATTACATTTGGCGTCAAATCAATCGCCAATGTCGATATGGGCAGGGTTTAAGGCCTTTTATAATAAAGGCGTGAGCAATTTGTATTTTATTCACTGCCATTGGTACGTTTGGGGTCGGTAGTTCGGTTTTTAACCTTGCGCTGACTAAAAAGAGTCCCAACTTTAAAAAAATTTTAGATCCATAAATTTGCATTTGCGGCCCCGACAATATATTGGAAATATGCTTTATTTTTGTTATAGAATAAGCTGGTACTAAGGTAGTGCGGTGGTTTCCGAACACCCTGTATAACTTTTCTTAAAGCTGAAAAAAAATATTGATTTTTTATCTTAATAAAGTTACAATTGATATTTAGCTCTTTTTTTTTTTTTTTAAATAATTAAAAAATAATAATTTTCATTATTAGTAAATTAACGTCTAAAAAAAAAACTGAATCTTCTGTTCCAACGTAACAATGAAAGAAGACTTGACCTAACTTATAACCCTTTTGCACACGAAAGGTGACTCTCACTCACTACATGATTGGATGCCGCAACTCGAGAGGACCACTAGGTTTGATGAGGAAATTCGATGCAAGGTCAATGACTGAGTTTAATTTCTTTGAAGCGGATTCGTAACCGCAAACCAAACCAAAAATGACGCGAAAGGTCTCAAGTTGCTGGTTCCTCCGCGCGAAAAACGCCTCGAGTGCAAAGGGTTAATAAAAGTATTTAAACTGTACTTTCAGATTACTTTGTTTTAGTCGATATCAACTGTAGGACGATGGCGTTCAAAATCGTTCAGTTTATTTTATGATGGAGTCGATGTTTGTCTCAGTATTTGTTACAGCATCTTAATAAATTATCCAAATGAGAAGTAGTTAAATAATTCCTGTATTTTTTCTTGTTGAAAACCATTTTACTAAAAGTTTCTTCATATAGTTTCTTCTGGCCCGTAGTGGCGAATTAAACTTTACTATTTCGTACACATACTATATCGGACAAATTACAATTATGTGAAGAAAAATATCCATACTGTGAAATAAGATTTCTTTCTTTAAATCTTCTGTGCTGCCGGCGCACACTGGGGTATTTGCCTCTAAAACCTGGTCAAATGACGATTTTTGAAAATTCCTCCTAGACACTTGAATTTTTGCACATATGTACTTTATTAAATATAGAACCTTACCCCGTATCAATTTTTTTAATCTGAGATCCCAAATGTCTTATCGATTAACCGAAAGTTAACGTTTGCACGAAGTGAGTATTTCTCTTTTCTATCACCAATGCAAGCACAATATTTTAACGAGCCAAATTTTAAACTTTTTGTTTCAGTTTTAATTTCAACACGATATATGTGTCTCCTTAAGGTCTATAATTAAAGATTTTATCTCTTAAAATTTAAATTTATCTAAATTTAATGAGCAAATTAAATTTTGTTCAGTCACAAAACTCAGCTTCTTGCAATATGTTATTTTCACGAGTGTTTTTGTTATACGATTGAGTTTTATTGAGTAGTGATTTTTATACCATTTTAAAGACCACATATTCTAGTTCCTTATACTTTAAAAACATTTTGCGGATGCGGATATTACAAGCGTTGATGTAGATGACGTCATTTTGACGTACTCGCAGAAACTTCACTTATGTTTCCAATTTATCATTATTTATGATAATTTATAATGTAAATTAAGTATGCTATTTGAATAATACCATATAAAATCGTAAAATAACTAATTTGATGAAAAAGTTTAAATATACTGAATATTTTAGATAGTTTTTTGTTTACCACTGAAAAGCCTGCAAGGAAAGTTAAGATAGTAATGAAATTACGCTCATAATGAGAATCAATGATACATTTAAAGTAAGTTCACTTATAAAGAGTTTGAAATCTTAAAAAGATAAGTAAGAAAAAAATATATTGGTAAAAATTGATATTTACCCTTCTCCTCTGAGAACACCGTTGCAGATATTTTGACTGAATAAATATGCAATGTCAATTAGATCGCGCGAATACACTTATACTTAATTATTTGCAGAAAGTTATAGAAACAATTAATTTTATGAGAGAAAGTCATTAGGACTACTAACGAAATATAGTTGTGACAGATCCCAATCAACGAAATACAAACAAACAGTTCAAAATTCTAAAGAGCAGACGTCAATATTTTTCAAAGTTCCCTGGTGCCTTTACGATTTCTGTGGTGAAAAACTGAGAAAAAAGTCATTTTTAAAAACCTCACAACTTATCGCCTTGATATTTTTGAACAATCAGATTACAATTCACTAAGGGTACCATAAATATAACAAAACGCGAGGTAGATCACATCCAAACAAAAATTAGTTCACTCAAAGATGAGAGAGGTGTAGAAGTTAAACGTCTTTTGCTATGGTTGGTTCCATGTTGTTACTAACACAAAACCAACCATAAAGTGTTACATATGCAGTGCAACATCCAAAAACTAAAACGATTTAACAAAAACACATGAGATTGATGAAAAGGATCTTCAATTCAGATGATCTATTTTGCATGGGCGTATTCGCTTGTTTTATAGCATTCCCCATTTAACACGCAAACTGGCCTGTTAAAAGTAGCAACTTCGAACACTAGAAAATAAAAATAGAGTTAAGAAAAAAAAAGGGAAAAAACCTTAAATAATCCAAGAGTTCGGAAGCAAGCTTGGTTTTCATTATGGAAGTACCAAAACCCAGATTTGGAAAAAGTAATGAATGCAATACAAGTAGAAGATTTTCTAACGATATGGTCTGGCTGCTGAAACCACGAGGTATAATGTCAATTTGATTCCCTGATTGAAGATGATTTTAGAAATATTATCTAGTAGTTATAGAACTGATACGAAGAAATTTTCTAACAACACCATGGATACAGCCAAACTCTATGTACAGCCATACCCTCGGCATCCTACGACTCTAACATTGCAAAAAATGCTGTTAAATGATCTCATAGAGTTGTAAAAAATGCCTTATTGCTGATTGGGAGGCTAAAATAAGAAATTATGGAGGTAAGGAATACACATTTAAGGTATATTGCTTAAAATGGTTAAAAAAAAATTCGAGAAAATAATGGAATACAGATGTGCGGAATAGACTACTATTGAGCTCTGATCCGCTCATAATAAATATGATATGTATTATACCCTAAAAAGAATAAAGTCTTTCGTAAGAATACACTGGCCACCAAAACCAAACAAAGCCAGACTAAAATCTGAATAAAATCTTCGAATAAATCATCAGATGAAGAGCCAAGATAAGCTATTTATGGTAAAACTAGCAATATTAAAATACCAAATAATTATGAGATTAATAGTGAATTCAATGAACATTTTGAAAATGCAATGATATTTTTTTAAAACATTGAACATATATAGCGATAAATCATAAATTAATGATAAGTCAAGTACAGAATGGTTTAGCATAAAATTACCCATTAATATTATACAATGATAATGATATTAGTATAATAATAAAATAAAATAAAAAAAATTTTAAAAATTTAAAAATTAAAAAAACGTAGATTTTTTAATAAAGTAATTTTTCTTTTTCATCTAAAGAAGACAATTTACTATTTTATTCCATAAATTAGAGTAGTATCGCATTTAAACACTATTCTGGGAATGAAAATAGTTTTGGCCAACTTTTCGATGCAAATACCCCAGTGTGCGGCGGGCCGCAGAAAAATCTGTCGTGGGCCGCGTAGTGACTAACACTGCTTTAAATCTACCTCAAGATATATACGTGAGTTAAGCCAGCTATTCTCAACCTGGGGGCGCGAGCACACTAGTGGGGAGGTGCGAGAATATCCAAGAACAAATATTATTTAAAAAAATTATTAACTGACTGAAAGGAAAGCACACATACACATAGAAAACAAAATACATTTCGACATATTTAACAAATAAAGTAAAACAACTTACGAAATCAAAACTTACCTAATCAAAACATACTAAATTTTAAATAAATTTAATAATTATTAGTGACTTCCTTGGGCCTGTCTTGCAGAGCAAGGATTTTCGAAGAAAAGCTTAATATTAGAAATAGTCAATCTCAGTTCTGATTCTATATTCAGCCGAGATCTATATTTTGTCTTCAAAGAAGACACAGCATAAAATCCAATTTCACAAAAGTGGGATGCTGAAAATGGCAATAGAATGCGAAATGCCCTTGCTGTTAGTCTAGATAAATCATCCTCGGCTCCTGCCCAAAATTCAAATAGTGATTTATTACTAAATTGTGTTTTGGTTGCGGCACTTGTGAGGTCTATGAATTTTTCTTCGTCATCAATTGCGAAGTCAATTGTCTTATGAAATGGACAGTGGTGTAGTGTAAAACAAAAAGGTGTGGAAACGCTATGTCGCGTCGTTACAAACGTATTTTTTCTGTATGTGGGGTGGGGGGTATAGGGGAGAGTGAAACTTTAAATAGTTTTATTAATATTACTTTAATAATCTCAAAACAGCTACCGAGCACCCCAAAAATTAAAATATATATATATATTGCGTTTCGACTTATTCTTTTATTCAAATAAATTTTTAAAACTATTAAGTTATATAGATTTTTAAACAATTTGCTTTGCACAACCCAATTTAAAAAATTGTTTAACACTTGATAAATGGATTATAAGACATTTTCAAACGTATTATTGACGCAAATTTCTAAGCAGATTTTTTATAACAATTTTCCAAAATGTCAGAGATGCCTTATATGCAATGGGTTCGGATAAATTCCAAGATTCTGTAGATCCTCGAAATCTGTTTACAAAATGAATTAAAAAGATTTAAATTGTTGCAGATGCCGATTGAGAGTTTTATGGCTTTTCTCCTTCTCAAAAAGAAAATGTAGAGAAGTTCATCTTGCTTGTGATGGACCCTTCCTTTCCTTTTCCGAATTTGCTCATTTAATAAAATAATTGGAAAATTAAAATCCCTCAGTCGATTCAAAATTTCTTGATAAAATATTAATTTGTGTACCATCTCAATCAACTCTAATTTTAAGCGGGATATTTCAATGTAGACTCATTACTTGCCAAACGTATAGATTTGCTTGGGACATTCCTGTTTTTTTTTTTAATCTTATCCAGTTCGATTTTGTCATTTCGTCAGTGGTGACAATAAAAGTCAAAAGTGGGTATGAATCGGAGGAGAAAGCAAACTGCAAAATATATGATATTGCCATCAAAATCACTAGATGTTAAAAAGGATTGGGGGAAACTTCCGCCCCTTATCGCCGCCACTATATTTAGTGTTGATTTTTTTTTTTTTTTTTTTTTTTTTTTTAACTCGAGGGAAAAGATTTTTTTTTTTTTTTTTTTTTTTTTTAGGAATTGCTGCAACATTTTTGGACTAAACTCTAAAATAACGGTAAATGTAAAAGCTTTCCCATTCTCAAACCGAAAAGCAATTTAATTCTGCATTTTAAAGTACATCTGAATTACTTTCCTACTTCTTCACAGCCCAATTTCAATGTATTATACCCATTTACAAAACCATTAGCAGTTTTATATTAAGGGAAATCAAATATACAGGACCGGTCTAAGAGTAAAATGATATGTGTGCAAGAATTTCAATATGTGTGCAGCCCAATTTCAATGTATTATACCCATTTACAAAACCATTAGCAGTTTTAAATTAAGGGAAATCAAATATACACGACTAGCCTAAGAGTAAAATGATATGTGTGCAAGAATGAGTTTTGACGCCCCTTACAATGAAAATGGGTCTAGAAAACCCTTCAAAAATGGTATAGATGCTTTATATGGTATGTGTGCAAATTATTAAAATCGTAGAGTTTTCTGCACTAAATAACATTATTTTAAGTCAAGTTTTATTAAGGAATCCTCGGCATACTATTTTTTTTTTTATATAAAATATATAAATTGTAATAAAATTAATTTCGTAAGAATTTAATAAAATACATATTATTAAAATTACTGATTTTTGCTACGCATTACTTTTTTATAGTAGTCCTCTGCTTTTAGCGCAAGCCTTGGTTCCCTTTCGCAATCCTGAGTTATGAAGTGCTGCAATGCGGCTAATATAGCATTATCAGTACTCCCAAGTTAAAGTGAAACAAAGTTAACAACTGTTCAGTTCTGTTGAAACATATTCAAATTCACAAACAAATAAACATACAAAAGCGAAGTTAATATAATGGATTTAAAAATCAATATTTTTTGAAAAATGTTCGTGTTCAAACAAGTTATCAGTTTGATTTTCCCAATATCTGGCAATAAAATAAATATTTCCCAATATCTGACAAAATATAAAAATGCTTAATTCCGCAATCTCAAAACACATTAAAAGCTAATACAAAATATCAACATGCTCTTAACTATCTGGATTTTTAAAACCGACCACTTTATTCCGTCAGAATCGCAGGTTTGCTTAACTTTTTAGGATTGTCACAAAAAAAAATCTTATTGCCATTTGTTTCTTCCTCTGGAACGAATTCACTTCTTAGGTACGGTGAGAGCTTTACAAATAATTTATCAAATCGGTGATTTAAAAATTAAAAAAAAAAAAAAAAAAAAAAAACTTTTTGTTAATAAATCGGTTTGAGTTTCAGTTAAAATTAGAGGAGAAAAGGAAAGGGCGCAATGATCTGTATGTGCTAGGCCACAGTTTTGTTCTTTAAAAGTGTAGATAGTTGGCGTGAATTGGTGTAAGGAAGTTTTAGTCCATTTATATGACGAACTATACAAATTTAACTTCTTCATTCGTTGAAGAGGATAATTGCCATTTAATGAATCTTAGCTAGATGAAAAAATATGTTAGTTAATTTCTAATGAAGAAGAAATGGCCTTGTGAGGGTTGCTGCGCCTCTTTCAAGTGTTTTACAAAAACTAGAACTTGCCTGATCAGCTCTGAAGTTGTAGATCGCAGACGAAATCAAAGTTCTCATGAAATATTTTTTTCGTTTACTTACTTGGCTTTGCGTTTAGTATTACATAAAGAGAAAAAAAATACAAATTAAAAAACAAAACAAATTAGATGAGGGAACGTCGTTCCGCCTTCTAAAAGGGTAAAGGATCGCCGTTCCCACGCGTTCCCGCTCCACTACTCCCCTGGAAATGGATTTCTAACCCACTCGTAATTTGCTATCAGTTTGTCGTAATCAAGAAAATACTTTTTAAAATTCTTTGTCAGCATGGCTAAATGATTTTCAACAGTTACAAAAACCACTTTTATTTGTTCTCTTTCAGCACTTGTAAGTTTTAGTACAATCTTCCACATTTGCAAACATTGTTAGGTTTTTTTGCTTTATATTTCTGCTCCACAATTCAAATTTTCTACAAAAAGCATTAACTATATCACTCGTATCCAACATGTGTGTATTTGCTCCTTGGAGTTGAAGATTCAAGTTATTTAATTTCTCGAATATGTCGACCAAGTTGCTCAATTTCATCACAAACAATTGCGAAAATTCTGGGCTTCCGGTCTGTTTTCTTCTTCTAGGAAAATGGTGATTTCTTCTCTTACTTTATAAACACGTTGCAAAAATTTCCCACGTGATAACCATCTTGCCTCGCAATAAAATAGTAACGCTGAATGTACTAAACCCATGTCTTTACAAAGCGCGGAAAAGATTGTTGATTTCATGGGTCTCATTTTTATATAATAACCGTAGTTAACTCAATATTCAGAACAGGGTTCATTTCTTTCGCAGCCAAAGCTTCTCTGTGGATCATGCAATGTGTCCAGACGCACTGAGGCGATTTTTGTTTTACAAGTGCTTGTATACCTTGGAATCTTCCGGACATTGAACGAGCACCATCGGTGCATATTCCGATGAAATTTTTCCATTCTGTGTTTGCCTCGTTCATAAAATCATTTAAAATAGTAAATAATGCGAGCGCTCTTGTTTGAAGTTCTATTAGTTTGCAGAAAAGTAGTTCTACTACAGACATATTATTACAAAATCGAACATAGGCAATTAAATGAGAATCTTTATTACTATCTGTTGCTTCATCAAGCTGTATTGAAAACAATTTGTCACGCAACTTCGAGAAAAGCTGACACTATACATCTTCAGCTATACCACGAATTCGACGAGCAACAGTATCATTTGAAAGAGGTATGGACTGCAATTGTTTAAATTTTTTTTCTCTAAACATAGTTTCTACAATCTCAATTGCTGCTGGCAAATAAGCTCTTCATCAATGATGTGAGGTTTTTTACATCAGGTTATTTTATACGAAACTTTGTAAGATGCAATTAAAGCTTTTTTATTCACAGACAAAGTTTCTTTAAAAAATGATTTTTGCTTTTTATATGATTTTAATTTTAATTCGAAGAATTCTCTGGGTTTGTTGACGTGCTCACTATGAAACGTTTCCAAATGTCGTTTAAGTTTATTAGGTTTCAATCTGTGTGAGGCCAATATTTTTGAACAAATGATACACAGGGGCCTTTCTTCTTCATTTACTTCAGTAATGGTAAACCCAAAGTTTAAGTATTCTTGAGAATATTTTCTTGATTTTATTTTCGAAACCACGCTCGTCTGTGTACTAGTTGATACTTGACTATCGTCTAATGATCGCTTACTTCCGCTTAAAAATTTATCCATGAGTCTGCATAAATCTGCTGCCGTGAATATTTAATATGGGGAATTGCAATTAAACATATATAGCATACACATTCACGATAGATTCGATAGCTATTGAAGGATCGACTCGAATGAGACTGGCTGGAATTGAAACTTGTGTTATCGAACATTTCCTTCTTCCTATGAGAAAACATTTACTCTGCGCATGCTCGAGACGGCATCGGTCGTGTTCACCGCCTGCTTGGCAAAATGTCAGATGTGGTTTCTCGCTAACTTTGGCTCACTTTCACTCTTGTTTTGGCAGTTAGTTAAAAAATAATTTAAAAACAGAATCCAAAATACTCAATATACATTATTGTTGTATACATTTTATTGCAAGCGGGGGCGCGATGAAAATTATGATTGGAAACTGGGCCGCGAATACTGAAAGGTTGAGAAACGCTGAGTTAAGCCTTCAGTCGATGGTCGCTAAAGTACACGGGAAAAGGAATTGACGACAACGAGGAAACAAATAGAGGGATTATAATTAAAGTTACTCTATTAAGACCTACGCAAAGTCCGTTCTGGTAGACGTAGAGTATATTGATGAATATCGATGAAAATTTGGTTCAGGACGCAAAAAAAAAAAAAAAAAAAAAAATCAGAACGATGGCTATATCTTCAGTTCTAAAAGTCAGTTACGGTACTTTATATGTCTACTGTAAAAAAATTTTGTTGGAAGCTGTTTACTAAGTAAAATTAACTTAGAAAATTTCAGTACGAACCCCTATTTTTTAAATCCTTTATATTAACTTCGATTTTGTGGGTTTGTTTGTCGAAGGAAGCGGAATCTGCGGAGGCCTAACTAAGGGTCTTATTATACAGAGCCACTCGAGTGGCGAACGCGCGCGGTCGCTTCTAACGCGCCCGCACGCCACTCTTCGCGGACCATTATATCCTATGGAGCTTATTATACGGAACCACAGTAGTGGCTAGTGGTCGCGTCTGTGGCATGAGCTGACCACTGCAGTCGCCTACTCTCGCTACTTGTGGCGTACGTGCTCAACTGGTGGTAGAGGACTAATGTTTATTTTGACGCTTATTAAATTTGTTTATAGACTTGCCTTGACCCAGTTATCTAGTCAGGCCCTGATTATCGACTAAGCCCACAAGACCTGACCAGGCCCTTGGGCCCAAGATTTTAGGGCGCCCCGAAATTAGCTGTAAACCTGTAACTTTTGTTTCACAAAAGTTATGTGAATATCTTTTATTATCTGTATAAAAGAATTTTTACATAAAAATCATTTTGTATGAATCTTGAAGTGTGTTTAGTATCCCAGAGTGTATTTAATCAAATAAATTAAACCATCATTTAAAATCTTAAATAATATAACCCATAAAAATAGAGTTTTTAAAAAATCCGATATGCATTGTCAATTTTTGTATTCATTTACACAGGGTCGATATCAAAAACATTTGTATCAGCAAAATGAGTGGAAAACTACGTTTCAAATTTTTTTTATTAAAAATGGACGTGAATTTGTGCACTCACATAGAAATATAATTTATTTATACTGATTAAAGTAATTTTATTATTTATTTATTAAAAAAAAATTTGCCAACAAGAAAGAGTTTCAACAATGAACTGTTCAATGTTATTTTAATGCGATTGGATGACGCCAAATTGGTTAATTAGTATTCCGTAAAAGTGACCTTTGAGTGACAGTAACAACCCCAAAATTTGATGGAACGCATTGTCATCGACATCGAACCTATCTGCCAAGTTTAAACCTCATTGGATGATGGTAAGGGGATTGATTAGGCAGCCTCAAATTCCGCTTTCATTGCCAAACAAACTAACACACAAAGTCGAAGTTAATATAAAGGATTTAAAAAAAAGACTTCTTGAAAGATAGAGAAAAAAAAAATTTAAAGAAAGTCTTGATGAATTTATTGTGAGATCAGCTTTTCGAACTCTTCGAATATTCACTCTGAAATTGTGAATAATGCTGCAGATATTGTTGTCATGGATATTACTATACATTGTGATAGTGAAATGCAATGCTATTAACAAAGTTTTTCCTCATTTGATCTATATAAATTTGATTGTTTGAAATTTGTTTCTTTATTTGTGATGAAAAAAATTTAGAATACAATATTAACCTTACTTTATTAACTTTTTATATTTTTAATATTACTCCATTTGACTTTTTTCAAGCAAATTTCCAACAAATCTCGCTTTTGAAAAAGAAGCCTCTGAAAGTGTCATGGCCTTGGGTCCCAACTAGTCATGGTCAGGTCCTGTGTCAAGTGTTCCTTGAACATCGATTATTTTAATATCTATAGTTCAAACGATTGTTCAGATGAACAATCGAGTGAAAAATCGATAGTATTGAAAAAGGGCAAACTATCGATTGTTTCATGTTAAATAAGACAATCTATTGTCGAAATTTAGTGAGAAACAATTGTATGCGACGATTAGTTTTCTCTTGGCAATATTATTGGGCTGTATAGCTGTTCAGGATATAAATTAAAATGTTGCATTACGTTGTAGAAAAAAGCTTTTACAGAGGCTATATTGTTTTTATATAATATTGCATGTATTTGCACTTGCGTATTGCACATTTGTATAACATGATGTATTGCAAATAGGTAATGCCTGGATGTATTGCAAATAGGTTTTGCACATGTGCAGGACCGACGCTAGCGAGGTGGGAGGGAGGGGTAGCGTCTAGGTCTTTAAGTTTTAGAAAGTTGAAGAGTAGAAATTTCCGAAATTTTATTTCATTCTATTTTTATTCCAATTCAGAAGGAAACCGAATTGAATGAAAAAAAATAAAAATGGGGCATAAAAAAATGTGTAGAACAACTGTATTGAAAATATTGGAAGGCTGTTCAAACTGGGTTTGACGAATCGGAAATTCTATACTAGAAGTCTGCAGTTCATCAATGTAGGGGGAGAGAAAGAGTCCTCACCTACACTTTCCCTTTACCTACTTTGATTGCCTGAGAACATAATTATAACCATAGATAACTTCAAGATAATTGAAATAGTCAAATAGTATTAAAAAGTCCTGTTTGTGAGAAGTCGGTGACAGCTGCTAAATGAAATTAAATATAAAAATGCATGGTACATTGATAGCATATTTTTGTTTAAAGGAAACAGAAAATCATTCGGTACCACATATTTTTATTTTGTGGGATCAACTTATGCTTCTGCTTGAGTCAGAAATATATCATTTTGACTTTTTGTTTTAATATGGAATGATGAGTTTTTAAAACAGGCGAATTATCAAGTATAATTTTTCACGTTTGTGCGTCACACATACCACGTTTTCGAATAATGATGAACCATTTTTACTAAACGTGCAAATGACTAACTGAAATTTAGTTCCGTAATAAAATTGCAAATTAATTTTGTTTAGTATAAGCTATTTGACGAAAAATGCAACAAGTTGAGGAAAAAATGTTTTACATTTAATATTGACATAATAAAAGGGGAATGTAATACGAAAATAAAAACATAATTAAAATAATATAAGGCATAATAAGCAATTTGCAGGGAAAGGAATGGGGAGGGGGAAAACCGTATTCATGGGCGTCGCCAAGGAGCTACAAAAGATTTCCCCCCCCCCCCTGGTTTTCGAAATTTTAAAATGATGTGGAGAAAAGTGGTGCGATTAACTGGAAATAAAAGTATGCTATAGGTTTGAAAATATTCAAAGGAAAGGAAATTTAATACAAAACAATTAATTAAAATTTCATTGAGACATCCAACTGAAAATTCAAAGTTAAGGCAAAAAACTAGGGGTGTGGCACATCGTACAACTTTCAATTACACTATATTACTGATGTGGATTTGTGTCATTTACCGTTTTTATATTTTTATCATTCATTGAGAAAATATGGTCAGTTTGGTGATATTTTTTTGTTGCGATAATTCTTATACGCATCTTTGAAAAAAAAAAAATCACCAAAATACCCATTCTGGCGATATTTATTTCTATAATTCTTATGTTATAATTTCTTATAAGTGAAACTGCGGAGAGGAAAAACAACGATCGTCGATGAGCTGTGCTCAAGGAAAGAGAATTTTATGTTGAAGGCATTCGTTTTTCAACTTTTTATGCCATTAAAGCATTTTTACGGAAATTTCGGATGTGGAAATGTTTAGAACACATTAAGAGGCATTACCACAGCGATTTTAAACAAAATCATTAGAGCGGCTCTTTAGCAATCATTGAAAAACATTATTTTTTTCAATGGCAGCTACCTTATGCGCATGCGCGATTTTGTCGAAAACCTTAATGGTAGGTCCTTGGACCATCACCAACCCTCACACCAAATTTGAACACCGTAAGCCAATTTGTCGAGAGTTTATGCTGACCACGTACACACAGACATACATTTTTTCCAGATCACTTTTTTTTTTTTTTTTTTTTTTTTTTTTTTTTTTTAGCGAACACTACACTTTCATTACCCCATATATTACATATGGGTAATTGAAAGTAAAAAATAAAAAAATAACCACCTTGCATTTCCTTTAGAGGTCATTTACTATCCCGTGAAAATAATTCAGCCGGCACTCATGGACCCGTGTCGCTAATGCATGTATGTTGTGCAATTCCAATAAGTGCTTCTACTACATAACTAGTGTGGTGTGGTGATCAATTTCCATAAATTCTCTACAAAATGGATAAATTTCGTTTAATTTCAAATCAATGTATATTAATTATATACGTTTGACAAAAGACTGTTGTAAGTTTTTTTTAATTGATGTACTCAACTGCTAAGTGCACCAATACTCTTAGAAAAAGTAACTGACAATATTAACTTATTATTCCAACTAATGGACAACTTTGATGAGTTACAGTAAGTAATGTGCTTGTAGTAAGTCAAGTAACATCTAAAAAATTATAACATACAAATTAAAATAATTTACACCGAAAAAAACTTGTTGTCGCCTTCTCTTAAATCGTCATGCAGAGTATGAAATAAACCTTTTGAGGGCCTTCTTGATAAGAAGGGAAAATTTATTCTCTTTCTATCTAGTTTCTAGTTCTATTCTTTCTTCGTTTCTTAATAAGATAAGCATGCGAAATTCATCATCCTCACTTGACGAAAACATTTTGAATACAGAAAGGGGAACGAAATCATAACAAACACGGAAGCTAGAACTGGCTATTGCAAACGCGTGAATGCGCCACTGCAGTCCCTAGCTCGGGCGTCTAACGCGAACGCGCGCGTTAGTCACTCGAGTGGCTCTGTATAATAAGACCCTAACCCCCTTGCCGTCATCCAATCGGGCTGAAACTTGGCAGATATGTTCGATGCCTAGGACAATGCATTCTATCAAATTTTGTTGCTGTTATTGTCAGTAAAAGGTCGCTATTTGGGAATACTAATAAACCAACTTGCCATCATTCAATCGCATTAAAAGAGCATTGAACAGACCATTGTTGAAACTCCTTCCAGTGGCCTAATTTTTTTTTAATAAATAAATAATAAAATTACTTCAGTCATAATAAATAAAGGATGTTTGGATGGCGCTCACGTTCATTTTTGATAAATATATTTTGAAAAGTAGTTTGCCGCACATTTTGCCTATAGAAATGTTTTTGATATCGACGCTGTGTTAATGAATATAAAAATTGACAATGCACATAAAGGATTTTTTAAAAACTCTGTTTTTATAAGTTGTATTATTTATTACTTTTTTGCTGAAATATTGAAAAGAAAGAACAATTCTGGCTGGGGGAGGGGTTCGACCATGATAAGTCTAAAGAAAGCTAAAAATACATGTCTCTATTTTAAAAAATTTTAAAGTTATTTTATCAATTAATTTAGTAGTTAAAAACTGTTTAATGCAAAAGTTGCTTGCTATTTATGTTTGGCCTTTAATAAACTATCGTTTGAGGCAAAAACTACTAAAATATATTACAATGTTTGTGTTTTCAACAATGTATGGCTAAAAATCAATTTTTCCTTTTAACATTAATTTTGTCATTCCCTTGTCATTTAATTTACTAACCACTCCTAAAAAAAATTATGAAATTTGGTATTTCACCTTCTTTTCATCTGCTGAATGTAAATACGGCAAAATACATTATGGGGTTGCGATAGAACTTTTGATTTAATTTCACACTCAGATGGCCCTTCACGACAAAAATATATATATATATATATATATATATATATATATATATATATATATATATATATATATATATATATATATATATATATATATATATATATATATATATATATATATATATATATATATATATATATATATATATATATATATAATATACTGTATACAATTATTAAAAAAAAATTTCTTTTGTGTTTGCCTACTTTATATGACCTATGGGGGGAAAGAAATCTAGAATAAAAAATTAATTCAAATTTCCTCCACTAGTAGGTGAGAAGGGGACGCATGAAGAACTAGTTGATTGGTTGTTTTCAGATTATCTGGCGCCGTCAGCAACACGAGGGCTATAATGCGCCGAAATATTCGTCATTGGACAAGTCAACGTACATTTACAAACACCCGTGCCTAACACGGGACTCGAACCCGCAACCTCGTGGTCTAGAGTCTAGGACGCTAACCACTATACCGTTTGGTCGGCCATGAAGAACTAGAAACACAAATTGTATACATAAAAAGTTTATTTAATCACAGTATATGTTCAATGTGCATTCCATTTGCTTTAAACACACATATTCAAAGCATGTTATAGCGTGTTCAATAGCACCGCGGAGGATTTCTCGATTAATATCAGCAACATGAAATGTTATGCTTGCTTTCAATTCAGGTAGAGTCCATATGTTTCCAACATCACGAAATTTCAGTATATCTCACATAATTAGTACTCACCGAGATTCAAATCCAGAGATCGAGATAGTCCATAAACTTCTCGAAATTTGTTTGTTTGGAACTTCCGACTGTCTATTTCTGCCCCATTTGAGGTGCTTAACACAGCCAAATACGTCCCGTAATTTTAGCATTTAGAAGAATACGCGATCGATATCCTCTAGTGTAATCCCCTCTCTCCAACCCCACCACACCAACGAGAGGACACTAAGACCACGACAGATTTTAATGTGCACCAGCCACCTTTAGGAACACACCAATCTTCGGTGGCCGTCACAGGATCAAACCCACAACGCGCCGGTCATGAGCTCGATACAATGACCACCAAACTAGCGGGAAATTACCCGAACATCTCCAAAAGTGGGCATAAACTAGTGCCCTCATATCATTAGTCGGGCAATGAAGGCCATCTTGCATGAAAGCAGTAGGCTCTATGCCAACATGATGGCTGTGGGGTTAGCGCTCTGTCCTCGTATGCCAAAAGCGCCAGGTTTGAATCCTCGGTTAGGCATGGATGTTCGTTGTGGTTCGGAATCCATGTTAAGCTGTAGGTCCAGGAATGATTAGCCTATATTGTGCAAAAAATAGGTCGTTGAGCGTATAAACAAACCAAGCAGTAGGCTCTTGTCATTCTCGTTCTTGTAAGGCAACAATGACTTGCTACTGAAGAATAAGGTTGCGCAACAGGCGGCGGTAATGGAACACTTTAAAGGCCACTAGGCGAGTTCTCATCAAAGAAAAAGGGACCAAAAATAGAATCATCAGTAAAACCACACCGTACATTAACCTAATCAGTAACCAGAGACTGTTTATGCACAACATTAGGACTGATAGCATCCAATACAAGACAGACTTGAGTATTTACTACGCCATTTACTGTAAAATGCGCCTCGTTCGACTACAATATGTTCCAAGGCCATTGTCAACAGCTATTCTAGCCAAAAAAATATATAGCATATTGAGGGTACTTGGCATAGGTTGCAGATTTCAGCGTTTACACAACGTGAATCTTTTTTGGATACACTTTACAGTGGATCGAAATAATTTTAAATCAAATAATTTTAAATTTTATTCAAATAGTTTCAAATATTATTGAATTTTAAAAATTAGTTGGGAAAAAAAGCTTTTTTATGATTTTAATTGTTTTCAAAATAAATTTTGTGTGCTTGTAATGTACCAAAATGACTTTTGTTCACAAACAATTTTTGAAAAAGTGGAATAAAATTAACTTTGTCGGACATTCTACGATATAAATTTTAACTATTTTGCAAAAGAATATTACAGATCTTTAGAAATGCCTACATATGCAATTACGCACTTCATTGTTTTCATTGTTCAAAATTATCACGTGTTTTTTTTTTTTTTTTTTTTTTTTTATCGTATTTCAACAGGCTCTAATTTCCGCATGAGAATACGTGGCAATAGAGCCCACTTTTAATTATTAATTGAAAACTTCGTTAATATTATTTATTCCGCATGCATTTAAATTTGTATAAAAACAATTTAACCCCAGAATTTGTAGTCATAAAAAGTTAGTTGAATCTATGATAAGTCTTAAGATCGAATTTATTTTACTTTATGTTTAATAAGTGCCTTTCAATAATTCGGCAAAGTGTAGCATTTTAAAATGGAAAACTGTTATACTTTTATTATTACTCATATTAGAATGGAAAAATGCATTTTCTTGTTTCATGTGTCAAATTTTTCTCCATGCCCCTCACAAATTTAATAAGATGTATATCAATTGGATTATAGTGGCTAGAAGGAGAGTTTTCCTTGCAATCTTTTATTCGACCAATGTTTCTTTATTAAATCCTTTATATTAACTTCGATTTTGTGTGCATATTTGTCGATGGGGGCTGAATCTTTGGAGGCCTAATTAATCCGATCCGTCAGGCCTAATTAATCCTTGCCATCATCCAATCGGGCTGAAATTTGGCAGATAGGTTCGATGTCGATGACAATGCATTCTATCAAATTTTGAAGTTGTTACTGTCACTAAAAGATCACTTTTACGAAATACTAATAAACCAACTTGCCGTCATCCAATCACTTTAAAATAGCATTGAACAGATCATTATTGAAACTCTTTTTTTTTTACTGCCAAATTTTTTTAATAAATAAATAATAAAATATCACTCGAATCAGAATAAATAAATGATGTTTAGATGTGAGAGCATAAATTCACGTTCATTTTTAATAAATAAATTTTGAAACGTAGTTTGCTGCACATTTTGCTGCTAGAAATGTTTTTGGTATCGGCTCTGTGTTAATGAATATAAAAAAAATTGACAATGCATGTAAAGGATTTTTTAAAAACTCTGTTTTTATGGGTTACATTTTTAAAAACTATTTCAGGTGAGACTATTATTATTGTGAAAATACTCGTGAAAATGTCAGCTGTTGAGCTATAGAATTGCGCAAAACACAATTTTTAATGCAAGTGGCTCTAGACTCTTGAATTCCAGGTAATTCTGGAGTCGAAAGGTAGAAATCGGCATAATGTATTAGTTGTAAGTAGTCACAAAAAGGTGATGTATCAGAAGGCTACTGAGGTGAATGTAATAACGCGAGTTGAAAGGATTGCACTGGAGTGAAGGAAAAATCTGTTGTGTTTCTAGAAAGAAACAAAATCTTGTATAACAATGTTGCTATTTTGCAAGGAGACTTGGTACCCCTTGTTTTCACAAAAAATCATAAAAATATAAATTTTTCTATTTTTTGCATGTTTATAGTCTTAGAAACGTTTTCCTTATTCTGGCATGTTTTTGAGCTGATCCGATAATTGCTATTGCAAAAAAACTATATTTTTATGGAGAATTTAGCATTGCTGCAATAGCTAGTTCGATGTTTCGAACGGATTTTTGTCAGTTCGTGATTTTTGAAATTCCCACCTTTCTCAAAATGCTAAAACTTCAGCAAATATGAATGAAATGATTGAATTTTTTTTTTTTTTTTTTTTTTTTTTTTTTTTACTTATTCTAAATCCGATGCCTAAAAAGTTAGAGTATATTACTAGGAATTTTTATTTTTTTTTTAATTAGAAAATAATATTGAAAAATGAAAAAGAAAGATAAAATTTAATATTTGATGAGTTTTTTTTTTGTTGTTTTTTTTTAATTTGAAATTTTGAAAATTTAGAGCACTATATGAACTTTTTTTTTTAATAAAATTTAGTTTTTACTTAGTAATACTCCCAAATATGTAAAAATTATAATTTTGAAGACTTAAATAAAAAAATAAAAATTTGAAGGGTATCAAAAGTCTCCTTAAAAAGTATGTTAGAAAACAATGGGAAAAGCTTGTATTAAAAATGTTATTTATACTTTGATATAATTTTGTTCGGCACTCAACTTAATTGCATCATGTACATGTAGATCAAATTAATTAGTATAGGTAACATTTAAAGGCGTTATCACTCTGTTAAACACAGCAATTAGAAGTAAGTACAATGTACTATTTTTCAAGCAATGTGGGTATATTTATGAGAGTAAGAAGGTTTGTTTTAGTTTTTAGTAAAGCGCGCAGTCATATTATTAAGATAAATTTTATATATTCTTGCTTTGAATGGTTTGAATTGTGAACTCTAAAAAAGTTACAAAATGAAAAAAAGATTAAAAAGCTTTTGAAATTTTATTTCCAGTATCTCCTTACAGCTTTATTTCTTCGGTACATAAAGATATGTACTTCGTAAAATAAACAACGAAACGTCAACAAAATTCTTACCAAATGTTGTTATTTAAACAAAAATAATCAATATCGAAAATAGGAAAACCCGTTTTCATTTCCTATTCTGAAGTATAAAATGTTTCTTTTTATCAAAATCAATAATATAAATTCCAACTGCTTTTCCGAGAGATGATTATAAATAATAATAATAATAATAATAATAAAAACTACGCACATGAAACATCGCACAACTTTAAATTACACTTAAAATTGGTCCGAATTTAAATTAGCCATGAATTTGTGTAATTTTCCGTTTAGATTTTCATATTTTTATTAATTTAAAAAAATTGCCAGTTTAACAATATATTTGGCTATAACTATTACATTGGCAAAATAATAATAATAATACATTTACCGCCAAAATGGGGAAATTGGCGATATGTTTTTCGATAAATATTGCATTATCCATTTTTGTTAGTGAAGCAGAGAAGATTCATTGCTTTGTACGCTCAACGACCTATTTTTTCTTTTCTGCACAATAACTGGTAATCAGGCCGGCACGTATAACTTAACATGGAATGCCTAACCCAGCATTCGAACACGCTACATTTGGTGTGATAGGGCAGAGAGCTAACCAAACAGCCATCAGGCGGGGGTGAAACCGAGGATAAACAATCGTTAATGGGTAATGCTCAAAGAGAAATCTGTATTAAAAATTATCATTTTATTTAAACTTTTTACGCCTTTATACAGAAATTTCAGAGGTGGAAGTGTTTAGAGCACCTTAAAAGACATTGCCATATCAAAAGCGTTATAATCGTAATTTGGCATTGCTGAAAAGCGTAAAATTTTTAATAGCAGATACCTTACGCACAATTTCGACGAGAACCTTAATGATAAGCAGGGTCCGCTTCCGAAAACTGATTAGTATTGGCACCGTTTGGCAGACGCCCCCCCCCCCCCCTTCTCCCATTGACGACTGTAAGTTATTGCATATTATGTTTGTAATAAGTGCAAATTTTAATTTACGTACTAATTTACGAAATTTATTTTTTTATAAGTTTTATGGCATATTACATGGACATTTATGTGAAATATTAAAAAATGTTTTTAAATTCCATTACATAAGGAGTTTAAGCATAGTTATGATCACTGTCATATTTTTTTTTTTTTTTTTTTTTTTTTTTTTTCCCCGGTAGAGAAGAACACAAATAGCAAAATCTGCAACTGAATCAAGAAATAAATTAATAAACTAATAATCGCGCCAGATATCTCATCCTTTGCCATTTGGTAAATTAAATTGATTCTGAAAGTAAAGCCATTTAGAAGGTTATGGCATTTTAAAATATACATCACATACTGCTTATAGGATTGTTAAAATGCATCAATCCCTACAATATTTCAAAGGATATCAATTTTACATACTTAAGTTGTAATGTAAATAATAGATAATACGTGAATTTACAAATTTAAAGGAAAATTTCTTTATTTGACAAAACTTTCACTCTAACATTCACCTTATGAAATTACAAGTTTATGCAAAAATTTCTCAAACTAAGAATAATAATAATTAGAAGAAAAATCAAAATAAAATTGAGAAATTATTCAGGTTCACATTTTATCAATATACTTAAATTTCTCTTAATCAAAAGTTTACGAAACGTATTTTCCAAACAAATTAAATCTTTAAAAATTTAAATATAATAAATTCTCTTCTATCTGTTACCACTGAGGTCACGTGATTGCCGCTGAACTCAGTGGTAAAAGGTTACAATTCACCAATAATAAGAACGATTACATTTCTTCAAATCCTCAATAAAAGGTGAAGTAACGAAGGATCCTTCCAGACATAAAAATTAAGATAAATCTTGAAAATACCTCTGAAAACCACAATAGATGAAACAAATACAATTACACAAATAAAAACTCAAGTTTAAAAACCATATAAATTTATTTAAATAATTACAATTCAAGAGTAAACGTTTTCATGCTCTAATCATAGGCTCTGGCAAGGAGGGTCAACTTGCACCTGGACTCCTTGCTCCTTGACTTTTGAAAATTAAAAAGAAAGTAGAGAAAAGAAGTTAAATTCTCAGGAAATAATACAACCCATAAAAACAAAGTTTTTAATATAAATCCTTTGCATGCATTGACAATCATTAATATAGCACCGTTTCTGTTGTCAGAGTGTGCTTGGTGTTTCTATCTAATTTTAAATTTTAAAAGCATCTCTATTAGCAAAATATGCGGTAAACTACTTTTCAAAATTTATTCATTAAAAGGAGCATGAATTTATGCACTCACATCCAAATTTCTTTTATTTTTTCTGATTTAAAAAAAAAAAAAATATTTTTAAATTTAAAAAAAATTTGGTAACAGAAAATATTTTCTTCAATTGTCATTCACATCCAAATAACTTTTATTTATTCTGATTAAAACAATTATATTATTTATTTATTAAAACAGTTTTGGCAACAGGAAAGATTTTCTTTAATGATCAGTTAAATGCTATTTCAGCGTGATTGGATGACGATTGGTTGGTTTTTTTAATGTTCCATAAAAACGACCTTATAGTGACAGTGACCGGCCCCAAAATTTTATAGAATGCACTGTCATCAACATTGAATCTATCGGCAGTTTCCCAACAATTGGATGGCGGCAAGAGGGCTAATTAAGTTTGAGTAGATTTGAATGCCATTGACATACACACCCAACCACAAAATCGAAATTAACATTAAGGATTTATAATAAAAATGAAATATAATATGTATTTTAAGTTATTCATTTGAACAGAAAATTAATGAATAACTATTAACATTTCTTTGGGAAATCTAATTTTCTTTTTATAATATCAAGATTTCAAAACAAACATTTTCCTTTTGCACACAGATCTGATATATGCAATCTGCATTCCCTCGCAATCAATCCAGTAGGCACCCATGGCTATAACATTAACATAAAGTATACAAACCATGTCTTTCTAAGAAAGATGAAGTTATGTAATACCCTAATAATATTTTATAAACATAAACAGCATTTAAATGTATTAATAATTATACATTCAAAAGAAAGTATAATTTAATCTAAAAAATAATAAAACATCAGATCCATTGAGTTCTAGAAAAGATAAACAATTTAAATGCTTTTTTATTTAATTTATTTCCTTCCTCGATTCATTTATACAAAAGATTTTTTTTTTTTTTCTTCTTCTTCTTCTAAACGGCATTTAAAATTACATCTAGCTTAGCTAATAAAGGTTATTCCTACTGACCTTTATGATTACCTTTTGTTTCAACCAAAGTTAATAAAATAAAATAGCTGTATTCTAATTTACAAATACAGAAAAATCAACAAAACCTTAGTTTGTTTAATTTTAATCCTGAGGTAAGAAACTCTTTTAATCTATTCAGAAAAAATACGTTTTACTGTATTAAATACATGGAAATAATTCATTGAAGAATAATTGTATTTAATGAATACTTGACTGTTTTTATTAAATTCATTGAAGCATTCTATTGTTGAAAAACTACAGTTTATCTTATAGTAATTCAATAATAAATAGATTAATACCGATAACTTACAGATTTAAAAAATTATTTATCACTACATTTCAATACCCAGATACTTTAACTTTCATCTGGATTATTAAGAACATATTTTAATAATCTGTCTCATAATAATCGAGTTTTTATGATATTATTCTAGAGAAATAATATAGTAAAAGAACTATTTATAAGCTGAAGAGTTTTACGACCACTCTTTTCTTATAACTCAGCATGTTATAGATGAACTAAAAATGGAATTTTCAAATCTATAACTCGATTTAAAAATATATTCAGTCAGCTCAATAACAAAAGCTGTAATAGGATATTTTAATTCAGATTTTACATTTTAATTCAAAATAAACTATAAACTTATAATCAGCTATTGAATTTCTAAGCAAATTTCTAACAAACACTCCTAGGATAAACTGGATTCCAAAATATGTAAATAAACACAAGCAATGTTTCACAGTCTGCAAGATGCTTCATAACATAAACTGTATAATACTGAGATTGAACAATACCATCAGGTAAGAATAACACGTAATTGTAGTAAATTTCTTTACGGGTTTCTCTCTTCACGAAATGCGTATCTGTATCAACTAGTAGTAAAGTTACTAGGTAGAAACTCATGCACTGAATAACCGAACAGTTCAAAATCAAGTCTGTAAATCGCATATAGACTGCGAATAAGATCTTCTGGTACCGAAGCAAAGTATCTCAGTGTGACCGAATGATGAGTGGGTTGGTAATCATTCCACCATTCGGGACTTGACTCGATCCCAACTTGTCGAAAAGCATACGGAAAGTCCTGCTTTGCCGTCTCCAGCTTCCCAATGAAGTTATAATCCACGAGACAAGGATCACATCGACTCCAGAAAGGCGACCAATGTTCATTATAGTCTCTCTCCACCGTGTGTGTCAAATACCATACGAATTCTTTGAATGTAATCTTATCCAAGGTCGAACCTTTTGGTCGCAGCTTCTTCATGATAGGATCCCAGTACCTATCGTAAAAGTAAGGCACTTGGCTTCTTGGAGGCTCTGCCTTGCTGCGAAAAGCAGACACAAGGCGGTCAAAAGGATGGCGGACGAAGATGATCTTGTAGAAGCGATTGACTGTCGTTGATGGATAGTACATAGGGCTGATGCGTCTCAGAGCATCGTTGGCTGCGATGTGCAAGGCTGTATCGTTGTTCCTCAACGTTTCATTGATGGGGATGTCGGAGATGTTAAGGAAGAACTTTTTTATGTGACTTGAGGCTACTTTAGGGATGAAGCAGTAGAATAACACTTTTTGCTCGTCGACTATGATGGGGCAGAGCTTCGTCCTGCAGTAGGTCTCCTTGCCGAAGCGACGGTTTGTTGCGACGCGCCAGATGCGTCTCATGGCGACAATCTCGTCCTTGTCGCATGTGTCTCGTACAAGCTGTACCCGTTTTTCGTATTCTTCAGCCCAGTGACGATCCACGTCCACTTGTGGATCCTGAAATGTATAAATATAGGACTCAATGGTTGAAAAAAAAGAGACAATTTTTAAATAAGGTAATTTTTGATATTTATAAAACTATATGTTGGTGGTGGCGATTGGATGTCAAAAAGTGTCAAAAGTAAGATGGAAGATGAACTGTAAAATTATTGCGATATCATTGTAAAAAACAGTAACATTTTAAAATTAGAAGAAGCAATTGAACCGCCTTTTTCCCACTTCTAACAGCCATCATATTTCTAGTCAGCTTGGTCTATGTATAACCAAAATTGAAATCCAAAAGACTATGTTATTGAGATTGTTTGAATGTCTGAGAAATCCTGGGAATCATCAAATAT